>JAYJMB010044052.1:0-31388 GCA_036873735.1 Pouteria campechiana
AGAATGATATCTAAGCATGAAATAAAATCTAAAAATCATGCCTTATACAGTTTTTAATACTTCTAAATCATTCTCAACAAGATATAAATATGAGATTAGTAAATCTAATACATATAAATCATGCATTTTAATCTCCATAAATCTAGCATAGTAATTCATACAAAATTCTAGTTTATATGCTTTCTTAAATAAATCTATGCATTGAGTTAAATAAATCAATACATGAAAAAAATCTAAAGCATAATTTTTTTTTTATTCCTCTAAATCATGCATGCCAATCCCAATTAAATCTATCATATTAATTTACACAAAATCTAATTAATATGCTTTCTTAAATAAATCTATGCATCAATTAAATAAACCAATGCATGTATAAATCTAATACATAAAAATAGTGATCTTAATGATGCATTTAAAATATTTTTGCATTAATTTTCTTTAAATCTAATTAATGCAAAATAAATTTTTTTACTTATTGATTTGGAGAATAAAGCAGGGACCCCCGTTTTTCTTGATCGAAAATCTCTCAAAAATTTCTTATCTCCTTTTTCCTCTCTCTTAAATAAATCTATGTATCGATTAAATAAACCAATGTATATATAAATCTAATACATCAAAATAGTGATCTTAATGATGCATTTAAAATCTCTTTGTATTAATTTTTTTAAATCTAATTTACGCAAAATAAATATTTCTACTTACTGATTTGGAGAATAAAGAAGCGACCCTTGTTTTTCTTGATCAAAAATCTCCCAAAAATTCCTTATCTTCTTTCTCCTCTCTCTCTCTCTCTCTCTCTCTCTCTCTCTCTTTCTCTTTCCATAGCAAAAGATTTTTCGCTCTTTTTGAAAACCTAGTTGCTATTAAAAGAGGATTCCTCTTGTTACGTAAGTCCTTAAACTTTCTCTACGTAACAAGTTTTTCAACCTTTTGATAAAGGAGGATAAAGCTTATCCTCTTGTGGGTCCCACCTTTTCAAAAGTGAGAATTAAATCATAAAATTAGGAAATTTTTCACCACTCTAATTTCAAACCCTTATCCTCTTCTTTCTTTGACTATGGTTATAACCATCCTAGCTACATGGATTGCTGAGATTTAAATAATTAATAAATCTTTTAAGTATCAAAATCTATGGTCAACCTGTCAATGGTCAAAATTTCTACTCTTACCACATCAGCATAAAAAATCTTGCATTATATTTTTAATACGGGTTATTACACACACAATTCTCACTTCCTTTGGATGCTGCTATATGCTGATTTAAAATCAAGGGGAGAAAAACTGGATCAGAAACAAGAAAACAAATAATATCAATCAGAGAGAAGAAAGCAGGCAAAGAACTAAACCAATACACCAGTGCAGTGCGCCCAACATTGTCTGATTCATTTGGGTCCAAACCACGTAGCAATAGCTGGTGCAATAAAAGATCGCCTCCTCTTAACTGCAGCAAAGCAAAGGCTAAGAGGAAGGTCCATCCTACCCCGAGCAAGCATGTTCTCTGTTTCTGTTAAAATTGCTTCCATCACTGGATCTTTCATCTCTTCAAGATGCTGTGAGAAAAACGAAAATGGAATCTATCACTTTACATGATTGCATGTTGATACTTGCAACAGTATTCTTCTGAAGTCTGTAAAAAATATAAACACGGAAGCTAGAGGGCATTCCACATCTGAATTCACTCCCACCGACTTTACCGACCATAAAAGCATAGGCATGCACACAAACAAGTGAGTCAACCAAATGTAAGTTCATTTGTAGCTCAGTACCCTTTGTTCCCTTGGAATAGGTTGCAATAAACAATAACATGATATTTCAGATTTGCTTAAAACTTAATTATTCTAACTACACACCTGAAGGAGATTGTTCATTATTATCGTCCCACCCCCAACATTCGACTGAACAATGTTCAGAAAGGAAGTACGATTTAACCGCAATAGTTGGCACAACCATTTGGTGCGGACTGTGGATAGTTGAGGCCTTTAACAAAGAACTCCTATCTCTCCAAAACAATTTCCTGTCTTTGCCTCACAAACAACCTCCAGTCTTTCATTGACCTGTGTTAGAGGATCTTTTCAATTGTGATGTAACTTCTCCATTACATCTAGTTGATATGGAATTACTTGATATGTGACTTATCCATTTCATTGACCTGTGATAGAGGATCTTACTTCTTTGTTTGCTTTCTTCCCTCTGCTTGATATTATCTGTTTTCATTTGTCTAATCTAGTTTTTCTCCCCTTAATTTTAAATCAGCATATAGCAGTATTCAAAGGAAGTGAGAACTATGTGGTCCTCATCCTTGATTATGGAGCAAACCCCAACAGCAGAGGTATGCTGTAAACATTGAGAATTTTGATTTGGTCTATAGTTTTATTTAACTTTTTTTATGGACTTTGATTCTCTAGAACCTCTTCTTTTTTTTCTCCTTGCCATTTGCTTATTTTCTGTTTTACATTTAATGTAGGATGCTTTTGTTTCCTCCTTGCCATTTGAGAACTGTCTAAACGAGTTCCTCTATCAACATTTCACTTTTGTCATATCTGCCTTGTTCATCGGGTTCCATGAGCAGATGATGTGGAAGAAGTAAATGGTGGGAAAAAAAATAGAATGATGCGTCAGCTCTGCCGGGTGAGCTCTGTGTGGAAGATAGTGAGAACGGAAGCACTGAATCAGATCTCCTAAGATGAATACACGCCCAGACGGTGGAAGCCGATGACAATATCGATTTGGGGCTTTGATGCCAATTTGGGGTTAGGAGGATTTGGTCGGGAGAGGGAAAACAGAAGGTTTTTCTATTTTTAAAATTTTCACGTCTACTCTAGTTTTGCTCTTTTCAAGCGGCTCTACACACGGTTAATCCAACAGTTTATTTTCATCCCGCATGGGTGAATGGCGGAGATTCCGGCAGGACCCAAAAAAATTTGGTGCTATCCACAACACTGAATATGGGCCCTATATATATGTCAGCCCCCCTTAGTGCAACCGGATCATCCGACTGTTCAACGAAGGCGGATTCCATCTGACCCATTCGTTCAAAAATCCCACCTGTGCACTCGACGTGCGCAAAATGGGGATAGAGGGAAAAGGCAAAAGGCGTGTTTTCAGTCCCCTTCCAGCGAGTGCTTCCCATCCCCTGCCAGCGAGTCCTTCTCGTCCCCTGCCAGCGCTTGGTGCTTCCCGTCCTTGCGAAAGATTTGCACATCCCATCCCCTGCCAAAAATCTTTGCTCGTCCATTTCCACCCACTACGTCTTTTGCACCATTACGAAATGTCCCTAAAATTCAACAAAATTCCAACACTGCCTTCTTAGCTTTACGAAATACGAATACATCCCTCTTCTCCCATCGAGGATAGCATCAAATTCCCACACAGCAACAATGACAACACCTCATCTAGTGAAAATGATCCTAAGTTGCAGGAAGATCACAGCCCAGGTGACCAACCCGAGGGCAGAATCGACATTCTAGATATTTGGATTTATATCTCAAGCTTGCCCACAACATGGTCATCAATAACATTTATCCAAAGGTGGGAAGCTCAAATCAAATTATGGAGAAAGAAGCCAAAGTGCTATGGGCATTGAAAAATGGAAGAAAATTTGATCTATCCCAACTAATTTTAGATCTCATGTATCATGCAAAGACAATTCCAAGACTTTCACTACCTTATGAAATGATCATTACCAAGATCCTAAAGGATGCAAATGTGGATATAAGAGAAGAAGAGGCAAAACAAATCAAGCAGTCAGATATTTTAGGAGAGATCACCATTAGGAGAATGGGATTCAAGAAAACTAAAGATGGATGGATCTCACAAAGATAGCAAAAGAAATTAGAAAAAGCAAGAAGAATAGAAGAAATAGTAGAAATAAGAGCTACTGTAGAAAGAATAGATAATGAAATAAATGAAGAAAGGAGAGAAGAAAAAGAAAGTGAGAGAGAAGGAGAAACCCACCAGAATTATTAGTAGAAGCATAAGCTATCTTCCAGAATGAATTATAAGAATAGAGTCTCATGAAGAATGATTTCTTTAACTTGGTATACCTTTGTGTTAGCAAACAATGTCGTTAACTCATTGGGCTACTATTTCATCCTCAAGATGCTTCAATCAAGTGGAGGACGAGAGTTGCAGAAGCAGCTTCAATGGACTAAGTTTGTAGCTCATAAAACATGATATTTATGATAAACCCATATCATTTTTACTACTAAACCAACCCATGGATAAGCATTAACACTTATTTACCAACCCGCGGGTAAATTCATACCAACCCACAGATAAGCAATAAAACCTGTGTAAGCAAGATTCTTTTCAGAAATATGAAATTTACTGGATTTTGTAGCTATAAATGACATGTTAATGTGATATTAACTACCTTAGAAATTGCTCCAATCTGTTGGATTTTGTTACATTCTTGACAATAGTATGCATCCTCAAAAGAGGTTAAGCAATCTGTGAAGAGAAAATACGTTAGCCGTTTGTGGGCCTTTTTACGAGAGTTTGAATTGGCCATTAACCCTTATTAGATTTTATTAGATATCATTAATTGTCATTAAAAGTTATTAGATGGTATTCACTTGTGTTTAAAGCCCATTACTATAAGCCTCCATATATTTTGTTAAGGCCTATTAACCCTTGTTAGATTCTATAAGATATCATTAATCACAATTTAACATTGTTGGATAGCATTCATCTGTGTTAGAGCCCATTACTATAAACATCCATAGATCCTGTTAAAGCCTATTAACTCTTGTTAAATAATATTAGATATCATTAAACTTCATTAAATGTCATTTGATGACATTCACCTTTGTTAGCCCATTACCCAAAATTGTTACAGATTTAGTAAAAGCTCATTAACTTTTATAAAACATCATTAAATTCAATTAGATCATATTAACCATTATTAAATATTGTTAAAACCCATTAAACATTGTTAAAAAGATTCAAGTATCATTTAACATTTTTTTTGATAACTAATGTTTCTGAATATTGAGTACAAACAGGCCCGTTAAATCATGTTAAAGTTTTCTAAGTCCTATTAAACAGTATTAAAGCCCATAAACCTACATTAGATTTGGTGAAACAGTATAAAACTTTATTAAAGCCCATTGAAAAGATTCAAAGTATATTTAAATTAATTTAACAATTTTTTTATCAATAAATATGCACAATTATTTAATCATGCATTTTAGGTTAAGAATAATGATTATCCAAAATTTTTAATTAGATAATTACCATAATAAATTATTATATGTATTTAAACCCTTTAAATATTGGCCTAAGCCTATTAACCTCCATTAAATGTTATTAAAGCTCATTAAATCTTCTTGAAGTCTGACAAAAAAGCCCGTTAAATCATGTTAACCCATTTTAAAGTCCATCAAACCTTATTAAACCCTATTAAAGTGTATTAAGCATAAATATATTAACAGTTGATATTTTCATAAAAAAATTAAAAAATATATAAAATTTACCTTTTTAAAATTAATAATAATTAAATATTTAGGAAAAGTCAAATCTAATAATTTATGTCAAAAAAATAGAAAATATCTTTTTATTACATAAATAGAAAATATCTTTTTAAATGCATTATCTTATGATGGCAACTTAATTTTTTTATTTATATTATATATAATTTAATGTGTACTATTTGGTATGATATGTATAATTACATGATTTATAACTTAGATGGAAGAGTGATCTTAAATTTAAGCAATTCAAATATGATAGCTACTATCCATTAGCTATATACTCTCATATAAAGAAAATCCTACATACATCCTAAAATGAAAACAATTTCCCTTGTTGTATTTTTTTTAAACTAGAACCAATTCTATTGGATCCTGCTCCATTCTTTTCTTAGTTTGTAGTCGGTTGGTCTTGGATACAGGATGCATATATACAGGATGCCATATGCATCCTAAAGCAGTCCATCAAGCTTAGCAAGAAAACTATAAATAAATTTAGCTTTCTCCAATTCTTGTAACTCCAAGTTTTTTGCTTTCTTTTTTAACCCTTTAGAAACAAAGATAACACTGTAGCGAGTCAGGAGGCCAAGATCTACAACACAAACTTCATTTATCCAGAAAAATTGAAAGCAAAAGCAGAACATACTTCTCCAAGTTTACTAGATGTATATTGAATCAAGTTTCAAGTGCAAGCGTCATTTTCAGAACGGAGGCGAACTTGTCTATAACAATATCTATGACTTCCCACGCTGATTTTTGGCACAGAAGAAAATAGTTTTCAGTCTCACTTCTCTAAGAAATCATGGGTTTGAACGGTGCTATCTTAAAGGTCTGAACCAACATGTCCCTGTCTATGGCATTATCTCAATCAGAAAGCCTTCATATCCCTTCTTACAAATTCAATGGATGCCCCAGGTAATCCACAACCTTCCTTAACTGAGTGCACAAATCCACAGCAAACTCTATTGCTTTCTTTTATATTTTTAGCATAAATCTCATGGTCGTGAAGTTTTTGCCCATAACTACCAATTAATTGAAAAGACTGATAAAATGAAAAGTGGTAAATTTCAGCAAAAAACCTCCGGTTTCCCTCTTTGTGGAATAGGACTTATGTCCATTCCTTAAAAAAGAAAAGAAAATATGTGATGAGAGAATTCGGTGCATACTCCAGCATGTGATTGGCAGTGTTCGTGTCTTGTCTTTCAGCAGTCATTCACAAGACATACAGTGCAAAAAGCAAACCGTGAAAAACAAGATCAATTAGTTATGGCTAGGGCAGTCTGATGGTTTACATGGTCCATCTCGTTAAATGGGCAACCGAAGATTAGGCTGCCCTCAACAGCTCCCCAGTCAAAATAGAAAGGACACTCCTTTCGCTTGCAATACGTCATTTTTACAATGAGTACAACCCAACAAATGCCTTGAAAGGAAGCTGGCAACTCCACAATACAATCCAATACATGCCATCAAACGGACAAAATCCATTTCATAACTGGACCCACTAGATTGGCCGTTTGGGTCAAAGGCAGAGCCAGGACCTTTGGCTAGGGGGGCAAATTTTATAATATAAATATATATTAAAATATTAAATTTTAATTTATTTTTTAATTACATCCTATTATACTATTAATTTAAAAAACTCCGTGCTTCTCTTTCATTCAAGCATATTGTTTTATTATCATGAGTATAATACAATGAATGCCATGAAAAAGAGAGACATTTATCACTGGCCTCCCTAAGTGTCATGGTATTTAGCCCTACAGATGAAAGAGAAACAAGTCCGGGGGACAGCTTAAGCAAAATGCCAATGGACCCACTAGCAATTTTAACAGATTCACATATAAAGGAATTAATTGCATTCGTGACAGCAGGAATGGTTTCAAAAGGTCTTTAATTCTCCCATGAACGCAGAAAAAATTTTCAAAGGAGCATGATTAAATTATTTTATTTGAATAAAATTTTAAATGTCTACATACTAGAGATGATGAAATTGTAATGCTTTAATTTCCCAACTAATATTACTCTATTTAACTCATTTAACTTACATCTATATTTTCATGTAGGATGATTGTATATTGTGTCCAGCATCTCTTAGTTTTTATTTGTTAGTGTAGACACCTTACTCTACAAATATTTTATTAGGCCTAGCCCATTCCACATCTCTAATTTAGTAGCATGACAACAAATGGCATGAAAGTAAATAAATAAATAAAACAAATTTGCTTCTTACATGCTAACCTCCAAGCAGAATCATCATAGCAGCAATTTTGGCCAAGCCAATCACCAACTTCCACCATGCATCTAGAAAACCAAAAAATGATAGTTCCACGGAGAATCATCATAGCAACAATATTGGCCAAGTTAATCCTTGACTCTCCAACCATACATCCGAAGAACCAGAAGACGGTCAAAAGATTAACAGGTAATGAGAATTTCCAAAGGAAAATCTTAACTGGCAAACACATGCAAGGGAGTAGCACCAGCGACCAATCAAATTAGGATAGTTGTCCCTTCTCTCTAGTCCTTGAAATCCATATATAAATAGAGATTCATTTCTCGCATTCCAACAAGGGCTAGCACGTTGAGAAAGGCAAAGTTTAGAAGTGTTGTTTTTGGTGTCCATTATAGAGACCCGGCCTTTCTAGCTGATCTCCACCATTCTCTTGTCCAATCCATCTCACTATAGTTACATTAGATTTCCAGCCCCATCCCTCCTGAGCATCTATTAATATAATCCCTGATGTATAAGTTGCTGCTATTAGACAAGGAATAGGTGATATTTTTCATTTGTATTTGTGGGCCCGAATCCAACTTTCTATGATCAGTGTTTTGTCCCAATAATAGTGCGATGTAACCTTGCCTGGGTTACCCCCAAGTCAATTTCTAAATGACCTCAATAAGAGTCATACATGACAGGAAAAATGTTAGAGGACATTAGGAGTAGTCCCAGTGTAAATGCTTAGATGGTCAAGTTGGTGAATAGGACTTTAAAAGAGGTTTGCAGAATAATGAGAGCTTGTGTGTCTAGAAATGCATACCTGGTCCTTTTATACTTGAGCATTGGCTGGTTAATAGAGTTGTGCATGCTTAGGATAGGCGTAATCATAATGCAAAGAGGATTCCATAAAGGGCCGCAAGGAGGAATGCACTCTAAATCCTACTTGGAAACTACTCAAATATATCTCCTAGCTTTGCTAGGAATCCTTCTATCTCTAAGATGAAACCTTCGTTAGAGAGAGAGTCTAACATGGTACATTGCCACTATTAATAGTTATCTAGTGTTAGGATTCTCTAACACTAGTCCTCTATCAAGGAGAGGTGGGAGGATATATCTCCCTTCATTGTTTAGTCTTCTGTGTCGCTTTTATGAGGTGTGGTACTTAGAGCCAAATTAAATGTAGAATGTTGAATTGTTAAATGCAATTAAATCTCTCATTAATGATGGCTAATTTTAGCTTAGAATGCCTCAAACCCATCCCTCTAGCTGGAGAAATAGCACCCACGATCTTTATAAAATGATAGATTCAACCTCTGCATTACTCAAAAAATTCTTCTCGAGATGAACCTTCCAAGCTCAAGTTTGAATTCTTGAAGTCATATGGCCGCTCGTACCGAATATCTTTATGGCGAAATCAATTGGCTAGAAGCCCCTTACTGAGCTTCCCAGACCTCTCTTTCAATTATTGATCATTGCCTTACTATTCTTGCCAAAGGGCACGTGGAGACTGTAGACAGAGTTTGATCTCTGGAGGAGGAAATGTCGAAGGCCCACCACCAAATCAAGGAGCTCAAGGCCGTCATCAATGCCTTGACCCAATAGAGCGGGACTATCTTACTTTTCTCTTTCATTTTTCTTTCCTTTTTTTTTTTTTTTTTTTTTTTTTTGATGTGGGAGTGTGTCTACTCCTCGCTGATGCGAGTGTGTCCACTCCTTGCTGATGAGAGAGAATGTCTACTCTTTACTTATAATAGTGAGTTTGTTTTTTCTTCCGTAGTTGAGTCTGATGTAATAGCCTTTTAGGATTTGCTTACTAAAACTTTACTTTTTGCGCCTCCGCTTTTGTTATTGCAATACAAACGTTTTTATTCTTTATTCGCACGAGCTTTTTTGAGTTACCTTGCCGCTTTCTCTCATGGTTCCGCTTGTTGGCTTTCTGAAATGCGCAAACGCTTCCGCTCACTGTTTCCATTGTTCATGGTAACTTTCTTTGATTTCACGCTTCCGGCACATCACCAAACATTCCTGATCACAAAGAAAACTCAGGTTTGCAGCCGACTTCGATGAATACTTGGTTTCGTGACACGCGGTTCGAGAATGGACGTATCCTCAATATGTAAGCTTTGCCAACAGAACCGGTGCAATAGGATTCATATGCTGGTTTTGACAATTTCTGATATTGGACGCTCTTTTGTCAGTTCCATTCACTAGTGGGACACTGCCGCTTAATTTCCTTTAGCTAGCGGGACGCTTCCACTCTAGCGCGGAGTCGATGCTTCCAGTTATTAATCTTTCGTTACTTAACACTTTTCCAAACCTTTCAATGCTTCCACTTGTAATAAGTGCCTACATAATGCCTAGCGGTACCGGTTTAGCTTTTTTTCGAACACTTGGAACTCTAGCTCTATGGTTCTCTACCGCCTAGCTCGAGGATAATCATGGTCTCACTTTTGTCAAATTTTGAAACTGAATATTTCACTATCAGCTTTTACGTACCTAAGATGACGTTTGGATGTTTCTATTCACCTATGTGTATGAAGTTTTAATGCGATGTGTATAAAATTTTAATGCGATGAGATGAGAAAGGACAAGAAAACAACTACTGCTTTCTGGTTTCTTGCCTTTTTCCCAAAATCCTAGTTATTTGGGAAGATGTGCCTCTATAAGGTTATTTGCGTGAGATGCAAACACTTTCCATTCTCTAGTATTCTTTATTTTCGTCTTTATCTCCATTCGCCTTCACTGTTTGCCATGGATGCCAAGAAATCACATACCCTCTCCCTGAGGGTATGTTTTGGGAAACTCCTAATGCTTTTTCTCTCCCCCATTTGCTACCAGAGGATTTTGTTTCCATTTCCCTAGGGTCCCTTTAGGTAGGTTTCCACCTGGATCAGTCCAACTTCATGGCTCGTCTTTCCTAATATCTATCTCCCGACCAACTGATTCCTAGCAATTGACGATTTATCCATTCCTTGTGTCATTGGGTACACAATCTCCGTGGTGCACCCATTTTCTTCATTGCCATGTTTTCCTTTATTTTGACCCTAAGCAAGTCACCTCATTCTCCCAGTTATTTCTGTTTGATTCCTCGTTCCCCTTCGCAATATCTTTTTCCTAGAGTTTCTGATGGGGATGATTGCTGAAAGAATCATTAGATGTGGGTTAGAGGTATTGGATCCTTTGCTTTCCTGGCCTAATGGGCTACTAATCTTTTGTGTCCATCAAATGTACTTTCTCATCTAGAGAGGTATAGTTTAGGCTGTCTTAGGTAGTTTAATGTCTTTAGGATAGATGTTTTATCTTCAGCCAATTTTTATTGCCAAGCCGATTATCATTGTGACTTCCTTGGTTAGGAAGTTGTAGTTCCCAACACCCTACCTTCTCTATCTACTTTGTTTCCAGAATGGTCTTCTGTTATAGAGCAAGAGTTTTCTCTTTTTATTGCCTCTAGATCCCATCAAGGGAAGGCTTCCACTTCAAAGTCTTCTACCTGGCCTTCCTCTTTTGGTCTTACCACCCTTCTGCCCAAGTCTCAACAGATGAAATTCATGGCTTGGTAGTGGAAGGTTGTTCCTTTTTCTACTACTCCTTCACCTCCCCCTTCTTTGTGCTTCACCGATTATGCGAGAGGTGGTCGCATAGTTCTAGTTAATGAGGAACAACTGATGCAATTCCAATAAATGATGCCAATGTTTCGCTTATGCCCAAATCAGTCTCTGGATGACCTCAATAAGAGTCCTACCAGATAGGGAAAATTGTTTGAGGATACCGGTGGTGGTTCAGATGTAAACACTTTAACACTTTAGTGAATAGGACTTTAAAGGAGAGTATATAGAATAATGAGAGCTTATATGTTTGGGGATGTATACCTGGTTCTTTTGTACTTAAGCATAGCCCGATTAATAGAGTTGTACATGCTTGGGATAGGCTTAATCTTTATGCAGAGAGGATAGCAGGCCGCAAGGAGGAATGCACTTTGAATCAAACTAGGAAGTTACCTAGATGCATCTCCTGACTTGGCTAGTAATCCTTCCATCTATCTCTAGGATGAGACCTTCTTAAGAGAGAGAGCCTAACTTGGCACATTGTCGTTGTTAACAACTATCTAGTGTTAGGATTCTCTAACACCTGATTATCAACATTTTTGAGAGTTTTAGCCCTACTTTTCATCCAGCAACAAACTTTAAATCCTTAAACCTAAAGAAGAAAATTTCTTTGCTCTTATGTCTTTTTTTAGACTTTGCATCAGGGCTAATTATCTTCATGGTCTCTAATCACAAGATCATGAAAGACATACATATATTAGCATATAAATGGAACATGATTTAATACATTAGATTTTACTTAACTTGCACCACTAAGATGTAAGAAATTTGGGCATGATCTTAACGTATTTAACTTGAGATTTGATGGATTAAAAGTAAATCTCATAGATCCTTTATGTACAATGATATTGGTTTACTTTCTATCAACTACTTGCTTGGTAAGTGATGGGAAGCCTTACTCCTTGTGTTTAGTGGAGATAAAAGGCCTAGATGCTCATAGGCCTAAGCATCCTTCCCATCATAATGTTTAAAGCTTGTGTTTGGACTCTCAACCAAATTGCTCTTTAGATATTCTACATAAAGATCTTGTAAGAAAAAAAAAGTCAGAAGGCATTGGGTTGGTCTTTGCGCGAATACCCTGATACTTAAGTAAGTAAAAGGGTTATGCTAGGGGTATATAGAAGATTGAGAGAGCTTATATTCATAGGATATTCATGATTGTACTTTTATTATTGAGCTTAGGTCTGTGTGTAAGAGGTGTGGTATCATAGATCGAGATCGTGTGGTTTTCTGATTAAAGGGGTGTTCCCAAGGATTATGCATCCTTTAGTTTTATTAGGAGTCCTTTTTTAAGTGGTATCAGTTTTGAGCGGAGCTATGTAGAAGCATGTTGAGTCATGTTATGGTTGGAATAGGTTTCCTATCAGAGTTAGAGTCTAACATGGCTAATCTGTAAGTTGTAAAGCTTATCCTATATTATGGTTCTCAAACAATTTGCAACATATTCTATTTTTTTTCAAGTTAAAATCTATCTACTTTAGTTTTATATATTTATTTGTCAAATTTAAATTTTAAAATTTATTTTTTAATACATTTAAATATTTTAATTTATTATCATAATCAATATTTTTATTTGTTAAACTAAGATTTATGACGACATTTTAGTCTTTTATCCACTGTTTTAGCATTTGGCCTCAACTGCATTAAACAAATATAACAATTTTAATCCATTTATTTCAACAGTATTAAACAACTTTTACTTATTTCACTTTAGTGGCTTATAAGCTTCAGTTACTTATCATCCATTAGTCAATAAGCTCTAGCAAAATCAGACAAGCCCTTACTCTAAAAGCTCATATGTAATGCAAACTGCAAAAACCATGTGGTGCATTTTGGTACATTAATGGAATATTTCTGCATTCTCCCACTTATTCCATATCATCACCTTATCATAAGCTATCTTCCCCCCTAAATGCAGTTAGCCACATTGATTCTATTTCTATTGTACCATTCTCGTAGATCTTGGGTTATGTTTTCACTAAGGCCAAGCATGTTCATATTCACATGTTTCACTTTCTAAACGACTGCTCCTTTAGAAAGCATGAATACAAAGCTAGAGATAGATTTCAATGTAAATCTGAGCAACTTATCACCTCAAGTCGATTTGTTTTTTATATGTAATAATATAATTTTTTGTTCGGTATAAATATATCATCAGTTTTTTTTTTTTTAACTTCTTTCAAGTGGTCTATTTTCAGATTATGTTAATGTCTTCTTAGCATGCTATTCATAGTTAATATCTAAGATTATATGTTCCTGAATACATCGTAGACTATCAACTGCAAAAGCTTATGGTGTATTCTTTATTTATTTACATTCCAAATCATTTCTGGGGCATCGATTTAAATAGAATTAATCACTGTATATGACTTGTGCATCTATATTTCATATCTCTTAAGAATTTCTTGAATATTAGAATGATCTTGACAAGCATTGAGATTCATTACAAAATATCTTGATGTTAATGACAAGTGATGTCTTGCCCATATCTTTTAATTCAAAGTTCTTACGAAGAAGAGATTAGGTTTCTAAAAATAACTCCAAATCACTATTAGCAAATGGAGCGTAAGTGAATTTTTTCTTCATATGGAAAAAATGTCTAATTATAATTGACTCTAGAACACTCAATGAATCCTTTTTGGTCTTACATGTCTATTTATGATCAATGGCTTCACAGTTTTCAAGCAATGTGGCAAGGTCCTAGAGACACAATTTTTTTCTTTTATAGCTTCAATCCACCTCGAAAAATTTGAACATTCTATATCTTATGAATGTGTTTTTAGATTCTCCATTAAAATGCTAGTAGTGTTCTTAATATAGACCACATAACCATTAGAAATAATATTTGTCTTTAACCTATGGGGTTGTTGTGGAATATTTTGAAGTGGCCCATCCTAATAGGGCAGATCAATAGGGTGATGATATTTTTGTTTTTAATGTTATTAGTTTGTTTGACTAGTGATATGTCAATTTTTTCCAAGATTGAGCAAAGATATTAATGCTCGAATTTTTTTAAATATCATGTTTTTATTAATGAGTTTTATTAAATAATGATTATTCTAATCTCCTGATTATCATTGTGTCTAATAATTTTAGTCCTGTTTTCATCACGCAATAAACTATAAAGCCTTAAATCCATAGAAATCCCTAATCACACAGATCACGAAATACATCCATATGTAAGAATATCAATAGATGCGTGGATCGATTTGGACAGGAAGCTGATTATCGGACCGCTCGATTGCTAGTTTTCAGCAATACAGCGGGCTGCGGATTTGCTGCTAGGCTACAACAATGTGTGCCTCCAGCGGGCAGTGCCGGCAATGGCGGTGACGAACAGAGTTGATGAGCGTCTGAGTTGACGGCTCTTCAATTCATGTGCCGAATGTGTATAGTCGGTAAATAAATCAATCAAAATTGATTTTCCAATAAGAGCCAAGTATAACCTTGAGGGCGATGTAAGCTAAAACCAAGTTGAGCTTTAATTGAACTTCAGTTCAACTTGAATAACCTAATTGTTGCTTGACCAAATCTTGGTTTAATTATTAAAGTTTGAGTTTAAAGTGCAGCTTAAGATTCAAACTTAGAATTAATTTACTAAATTTATTTTAAGCATAAGTTTGAATTACGCCAAGCTTGAATTAATTAACATGCTAAATATGTTTTAATAACATATCAAATAATGTTAAGAAATACCTGAATGAGGGGTGACAAGTTTGAACCTGTTCCACCAAAACTCTCAAAATCGTTTCAATAAAAAACATATGTGGGCCATACAAAAAATAGGAATAAAAATATATGTAGGTGCATGATTGATCTTTTCAGCAGAGCCAGGTTACCGAGCTGCCAATATCATTGATTTATCTTTTTACCATTAATTGCAAAATATTTTACGACAAACAAAAAATAGTTAACATAATTAAATAAAGTCAAAAAGATAAACATTTATATCCCGATATGTGCCACCCAAGATTGCTCATAAATAATCCAATAGAGTAGTATTAGGATGTGAGAATGGTTGGACCTATTTTGGGTTGTTATATTCAGTAATAGGCCTTGAATATAGGTTTAAAATTTTTTATTAACCACTATTAAACCTTGTTAGATTCTATTAAAGCTCATTATCTGTCATTAAATATCCTTAAATGATATTCAATAGTGTTAAAGCCCATTACTACAAACCCTTATAGATTCCATAAAGGCCTATTAACCTCTATAAAGCCTCGTTAATTTATGCTAGATCATATTAACCATTGTTAAACAGCATTAAAGCCTATTAAAATCTATTAATAATTCTTAAAATGATTCAAGTGTCAATTAAATTTGTATAACATTTGTTTCGCCAACTAATGTTTGTGAATAGTATGTCCAACTATTTGGAAATGATTATCTAAAAATGCTAGTAAGTATAATTGGCTTAACAAAATTTTAAATATATCTTGGTCCACTTTGAGTGGGGGCCTAGAGCCCATTAATCTCTATTAAAGGTTATTAAACTCTGTTAAAGGCCGTTAAGTTCTATTAAAGTCTATTAAATAGGCTTGTTAAATCTTGTTAAGGTCTATTAAGCTCTATTAAAGTGTTAAAGCCCATTACAATATATAAATATAATTAAACAACATTAAAGTTTATTAAAGCCCATTTAAAAGTTCAAACTTTATTTAAATTAGTATAACAATTTTTTATCAACTAATATTGACCAAAAATATTTAGTCATGCATATTAGGTTAAAAATAATGATTATCCAAAATTTTTATATAGTATAACTGCCATAATAGATTATTAAATATATTTAAACTCATTTTAACTGTGAGCCCAAGGCCCCATTCACTTCCACTAAACTTCATTAAACCTATTAACTCTTGTTAAAGTCTGATAAAAAAAACTTGTTAGATTCTGTTAACTAATATTAAAGTCTATTAAACCATCTTAAACGTATTAAAGACTATTAAATGTAAATATATGGAAACATAATATTTTCATAAAAATTTTAAAAAATATATAGAATTTATCATTTTAAAATTAATAATCACTAAATATTTTGAGATGGTTAAATCTAATAAGTTATGTTATAAAAATTAGAAAATCTCTTTTTAAATGCATTATCTTAAAATAACATCTTATAATTTTCATTCATACTATAAACATATACTTTAATGTATACCATTTTTGTTAGACATTCATATAATTTAATGATTTATAACTTAGATGGAAGTAATCTTAAATTTAAGCACTCGGAATATGATATTTACTATCAATTGGCATATACCCTTATATAAATGAAATTCTACACTCAACTTAAAATAACAACAATGTCCCTTATTCTATTTTTTTTTTATGCTAGAACATGTTCTGTTGGATCTTTCCCCTACGAAAAGTGTGCTACACTTGTTCATTTTTCTTATGAACATAATTAGCTATTGAAGAAAAAATAATGCTTTGGTCTTTCTTCTAGCACTCGTACTCTGCTTAGCACATGAGCAATGGCATTCCACGAAATTGTTTATCTACTACTATATAATTTCAGTGGTTTAGATGTTTGGGTTTAGAATTCATCAAAGAACTATTGGAGTTACTTCCATTAATATGGCCCACATGCACCACATGTTTTCTATGGTTTGCATTGCCTAGGCCTTCTAGAGTAAATATCCCTATTGGCTTCACCTCCTCTAAGCCTCATTAAGAAGGAAAATGGGATGTTATGGGCCTTCAGCATTATGATAGGAAGGATGCTTGGGCCTATAGAGAGCATGTTGCGGAAGCTCCGATACCAATATCATACATGCACAGATTAAAGGCATCATCAAACACAAATCAATGACACAAGATTAACATGAAAAGCCCTTCATCATAAAAGGGACAAACCATAGAAGAGAAATAATTAATCCACTATAAAAATATGGTTATAAAGATATACTCAAGGTGTCTGATACATATCTCATGGAACACACACATCCCTAAATCAAAACACTCTGATAACCCCCTCTTTCACTCTGGGAAAAATCCTAAGATCTACATGACGACTCTCTCGTCTCAACCTTAGAATTCCTTCATTGAATCCCTAGCTGAAACATCAATATATAGCTATCCTAATGGGCTTTCCTACATGAACTTTTTAAGTCCATCTTACATACATAGGCTACTTGACATTGTAGAAGACAAGACACAAATCTAACAAATCTCCACCTTGGCTTAGATTCTACATACATCAAGTTAGCTCTTGAAAACTTAACTAGTGTGATCACCATCTACAAATCAATTCTCAGTTCACTGTCAGTTAGTTCATCATCCATTATGCTCAAACCAGCATCATCTGTATCTCCACTTGAGATGCCTGCACAATCCACCACTATGTATCATGTGGCTTTGTCTCTTCCATCTTACTAGCATTCGAAGAGATCAAACTATTACAATCAAAGATTAAGAAAATTATCTCTCCATGCACATCTCACTATCTTCCTTGTCTCTTCCTGGAAATCTTATTGTATCTTTGACCGATCATCATCTCTGCACACCATTCATACTATCACCACTTGCATGTTGAATTGGCTAGATTCACATGCCTTCATAATTGTTACTCATGTGCAACCCTTTAATCGCAATATCTTTATTCGCTCAGACGATCACATGAGTATAAGAGCTCCACCGATCTTCGTACTCACCATCTCTCCACATGTATGCCAAACCACACTCTTTTGTATGCTCCTTAACTCCACCAGCTCTTGCATACAACACATATGCCAAACTTCATATATACAAAACCATATGCCACTTACGTACCAGTGTAATTGACCATGCACTCATCCATGCACCACTCGTGCATCCACTACCAAATCATGCTTGCATTGTTATAATTATTTTCAAAACCATCATAGTCTCAGAGCTCCTAGGCTCTCTTACGTCCATTGTTGATCACAGTTATATGACTCACCATCATCCTCCATTGATCACAATCTTAGGAACACACTATCATCCTCCATTGATCATAATCTTAGGAACACAACCATTGTCTATTATGGAACTCAGGAAAACTAGTGTCTAATCCTCGCGCTCTCCGTGCACCATCCGCACCTTGTATAAATAGACAAATAAATAACCAACCAATGCAGCATCTGTAGTGTTATCATCTATGAAGTCCACTACTTCACCTTAATCTAAACCATTCATGTGCACAATTAACATCAACAAATAATGATTACCTCACTGATCCACTCAGAGCTGTTGAAATCTATGCTGTGCTATCCCAATGAATCATGATCACTATGATCCAACTTGATCACGCTCAACAATACACCATCTACTTGATCCACATAGTCCATAAATTCTACAACACCTCAAAACATCAGATCTATCAACTAGGATCATTGATCATCACCAAATCATCGTTGATTGGCTAATACCTATCAGATCCACATCACTGAAGCATAATCTGCCCAATCTAATCCCAACATTATGTTCGAGCACCCAAAAACATAGAAATTAATACCTGAAACACCCAAATACCTATGGAAACTGGTCATGACATATGATGCTATATTTTCATAAGGCACAAGTCATCGCAAAGTTTGAATATCATTTCGCCAATTTATTTTCAAGCCCCCTTTTTCTCAATTCTTCTCCTCTTTTTTGTCAATATCAAAAAGATAATTCACATAGAACTTGTGAAGGGGTGAATGGGATAGTTATCACTCATTTTGTATAAGATGCCCCTTTAAACACAATCATGAGTATAAGAAAGGATTAGTGATTAAGCACAGTCATGATCAGTAAATCCCTCAAAGCAACTATTGCGAGCATGACAGGTTATGATAGACTAATTGTCTTCCAAATAAGATAAACTTTTCAATTTCTTGAGCAAGTTTGTTTCTTCAAGTGTTACTTCCTCTTGAAAAGGATACGTTAATTAGGTGCAATCATGAACATGAGATGGGGCAGAGATAAATTAACAGATAGCACATTCGTGGACAATATTCAAGCATTACATCTCTTTTACTGAAAAGCTTCAAACCATTGTCAAGCATGTATCAAAATAAAAAACTAAATACAAATCCATCACGTAAATCATCTATTGCACATTCATTTTTCAAAGATAAATAGTTCATGAAATTTAGATTCATAGCAATTCGACCCTAAACATTTTTATCCATCATTCATAGTTAACATTCTGTATGCTTAATTATGTATTACAAGTAGAAACCATCAACCTTTCACAAAGGTTGGTTTATAAATGTTCAAAATTGTAAAGCAGTATGTGACAAATATAACTTGTTGGTACCTATAAGAATGCATATATTGATGTTGGATCCCATAGAGAATAATATACAATCATTTGTTTGGTCACATTCAAAATGCATCTATGAGTAGGATAAATTTTCATTAATATATTGGATAGATTCATGTTATGGGCAACATTCAAACATTACATGACTTATATTTAAAAACTTTAAACAATTGTTTAAGCGTTCATCAAAATCATAACAAATTAGTTCATTATGCAAATTATCTGTCTATCATAAATAAGGTTTCACATCATAAAATTTGAATTCATAACATCACATTCCAGAGAAAAAATACGTGATAAACTTCATTACATTATTTTCTTATAAAATTTCTCAAAACAAATAAAAATATTTTCATCAATATTTTGTTTTCCCTCAAAACATACAATCCCAAAAAGGAATCTGAAGTCTAGACATGAGGATTTGTAGAAGGCATAGATGAAGCAGACTCCCTCCAAGTAGCATCTCGGGTAGAAGTGAGCTCCTCTATTGGAATAGTTGGTTCTGGATCTTGGGTGTCGTGAGCTAGAATGGTAGATGGAGTAGGCTCGGCTCTAGGTGTCTGAAAGGTCTCATAATATGAAAGAAGAATGTCTATCTTCTTCTATATTCTTTCCCATGCTTTCCTCAAATTACCTAATTTGTCTGTTAGCTCCTTTCTTAGCAAAACATATGCAGATGACCTTGGAATGATGACTTCAGGTGAAGTATTAGGAGGTGAATACTGTTTGTCTACAATAGAACTATCCATGTCAATTGTTTCTTCTTCTTCCCCATTTCTTCCTCTTCATGGGAAGGATTCCTTCTTCTTTTTCATTTTCATCATCTTCTTTCATGTCTCTTTCATTCTTTTCATTCATTTATGCTATATAGTCTGAAAATTTGATTCTTATTCTCTTCAACAGTATATCTCCTACCCATTCCTTTCTGAGTGATGACATATGTAAGCTAGATTCTCCATTTAAAGGAATATGAAAATGTTCAAAAATTTGAGTTAGCCACACCCCACATAGAACTATGTGATCTGTTCTTTGCGGCAAGTACCCAAATGTAGTGAACATTAGGTTTGGTAGACTAACTTTTTGATAATTATATATCTTCCATAATACTTTGGCTTCATTTGCTTCACCTGCTCTGTTCCTCCAAGCTAGGTCTGAACATATTCTCTAATACTTTTTTAAGCATCCTAAGCTCAATAGTTAAGTCCTTTGTCCTCATGTATGTGTGAGAAGATGTGTAAACTGTGCCTGTGGATAGGTTATTGAATTTTTTTTTCTTCCTTCAATTCATCCTCATCTTCTATGGCTGGCACATCTAAAATCTCTCCAAGGTGTTCTTTAGATGATAATATGTGTGCTCCAAAGCTTATTTTTATGCCTTTCACCATTGACTTATAAGAATTGGGTTTTCAATTGAATTAGAAAATGAGGACCAACTCTTTGTATATGGGTGCCTCATATTTCATCAACTCAGTCCATCCTTGATAATTCAACATAGATCGGATATTAGATTTGCATTTTTCAAGGAAATTCAAATCTACCTTCTTTTGAACATGGACTGATCTTCCAAGCATTGAGGTATAAAATTTGAACTTCCTATACTCACCGCCAAAATAATATGCAAGTAAATTTGTTGGTTCAAATTTGGCAATAAAAACCTTTCTTCCATCAACCTCTGTTAGTAGAGTACTCAAATCAAACTTGTTTCCCCCTTCTTCATTTCTTTCTACATTTTTTTCTCCTTTAATATTCACATTAGAATGGGAAGAGGTATTATCATCATTATCTATGGCTTGAGACCTTCTAGAGCTTCTAGTGGTGGAAGGTTGGGAAGAAAATGCTTCTCCTTGAGTTCTATGTCTTTTCACTCCCCCCTGAGTTTTGGAAACGACAAATTTTGGTGCCATTGAGGTGTAGGAATTTGATGGAAAGGGTAAAGGCTTAGAGAAATGGCTCTAATGGAAGTTTGAAAATTGCAGACACTAGTCCCTTTGGGTCGCAAGAGGCTGGTAGTGAAAATGGGATAAAAATAAACCCTACCTGTTGCGCTGAATTTAAGCCCTTTGAAATGACAGGCGATTATGAGCGTAAGCACCTGGGGATGCAGGCGCCTGGTGGTTAGGCGGGTAGCTTTCTCATAAATAAGTAATCCTAAAATATTGTGAAGTTCTAACATCTAGCCTATTCTATCCATGGCGCTTTTTAGTGTTTTTTATTTAATTTTAGCATTAAAACAATCATCATGTAATTAAGTAAATCATTTTGATTATTGCAACATCACAAACATTATTATTTCAACATGTTCTTCATTAATATCAAGCAAGTATCAAAACAATGATCATTTGAGTTTTCCTTATTGCATAATTTCAATTTAAACATGCTTAAACATTTTCAACGTATATCACAAGTATAAAGCATAATGTTGAATAATTCATAATATAAACATGATGTTCAACTATTCACTTAAGATTCAAGTTATTATCTTAATTGATTCATTCTTAGGGGTTTAAGCCTTAATGATGATTTACAGAAGGAATGACTAGGAATGGAATTCCTATTTGAAGGTTTAAACTATGAAGTTTCCTAAAGAGGCTTGACCTATGCCTTGGGACTGTAATTACATCAAGGATTAATCAATTTCATATGTTAACTTAAACTTTAAGAATGATTTCGCTCAAACAGTGAGTTCATATATATTCATATTCAAGGCGGTTAATTTTCAAAGCATCTAGAGCATATAACATAGATTCCTTCCATTAAGTAGTTATATAAAGTCAGGCAACTTATCTCTGTTAATGTCCCAGTATTGGTTTTTGCCATTGTGCTCATGATTGATGTTGCTTGCTTGATTTCCCATTCAATGTACTTGCTGTTTGGAAACATGATTGCTTTGGATGGTTCAACACTTCTTAACATCATAAAGTTGAATCCTCATTATTTTGGATGATGTTATTTGCCTTAGTTTGTTCTAAATTAAGTTTTAGACAAAATGAGGTGACATGATTTTTCATCCATTTGAAATTTCTCTTTGTTCTGCATATTGTCCAAAGCTTATTTTTTTGATAGACTGAGTTTTTCATTTTGATCTTGTGCCTTGGAAAGACTTCTTTAGCACATCTGAAATATTTTCTCAGACTATTTGAAATGCATACACTTAGAAGATTCTTACACTTTTTCATTATTAGTACAATCAAAAAGATATATCATTATAGTTAGTGCAATATCTTTTTAACACAAAGTGGTATGCCCTTGAAAATCTAGACTGCTCATATTAACATAAACTTCACTATTCTTGAATATCTCTTTCATTGCTTAGATTATTTACTTTTCTTTCTCCTAAGTTTCATGAATGCAACATCCAAGTTTTACCAATCTTTCATCCACATCAAATTTTCTTGGATTTAAAAGTGATTCTCATGAAGACCAAGGTAAATAGTCCATTTTAATCACAATCAACATTGAATTCTTAAACTATCATATTTATAAGTTATATGATGAAGGTAGAAACTGACTTCTTTTAAAAACTTCAAATGTTAGATCAATCATTTTTCATTTGAATTAATTATGTGTTATCACAGGTTTACTTATTATTTTAAAATTTCAAATAAACTACTTATCCCTTTTTGGCATACTTAACTTATGTTGGTTATCTAAATATGCAATCTTTCCTTATTCATAGTTGTCTATAGTATTCTTTTTCATGTTTTCAGAGATAAGATGAATTTAATATGTTCTAATTCTAAAACTATGAAGTTCTATTTATGCCCAAATGAATTTATGATAAAAAAAAAGTAATATTCAAAATGCATATTATAATAGATTATAAAATGGTTTGGATTTTAGAGTTATACCTACACTTACCTTATCTTCTTTGGTCTTTGACTCCTTTATTCAATATAGGGAGCCAATAATCTTTTGATGGAGCTTCATAAATCTTCATGTCTTCATCTATTTTCTTCAAGTTATTACTTCCTGATGAGAGGTGCTCATTTATGCTTCTCAAGAAAGAACACTTCTTCTTCTTTTTATTCTTTGTTATTTGCCCTCTTTTTCTTTTCTTATCTTTCCCCTCATTAGCTTGCTCTAAATTTTTGTTTTTCATTGCAAGTCCTTATTTCTTATTTTCTTCCTTTTCAGATTCTTCCCCTTTAACTTGAGAGGATTTTGTTAGTCCTGAAGATTAGGCAAAAACCCAGGAGAGGAGGGGTGAATTGGATACTTAAAAAAATTGCTCTACCCCTTTAGGATTAAATGTCCCTCTAGCAATCAATCTAATCACTCAATCAATCAATGCACAAACAAATAAGACACAGAGGTTTTTAAAGTGGTTCAAGTAAACACTCTACTCCACTCTTTCAAGAACACTTTCCTCTTAGTGTCTTGGTTTTTACTATCTGCAATAGCAAAAATACAATAGTGCTCCTAACACTCTTCTAGATTCTAGCTCTAGTGGGCATAAATTAATAGCTCTTATCTACACTCAGATAGTTATAACTCTTCTTGAGTCTAGTCTCAACCACTAGCTCAAGGGATTTATAATGAATATCAAAAGTTAAAGCACAGATACTTCTCAATAAGCACAGGGGAAGGTTTCTAAAAATTAAATCTATAAGTAAATGATCTTTTCGAAAGGTAGTTGGGAGCCTTCAAAGAAACTTGAGGAAGATTTGAATGTAAGGCTTATGACTCTTAAAAGATAGCAGAAAGTTTTGGCTTAGATTAGTAAATGCTCTTAAGAGGATATTCAATATTTTCCTTGATTACTTCTTCTTGATCCAACGATGCTGCATTTATAATTGCTTTAAATTCTAGTCGTAGGTGATAGGTGAACTCATTAATGAAGAAGACCATTCTAATAAACACATTTGAATTCTCTAACTTCTGCTTAATCCTCATTTGCTGGAATGTCTATAGTGCTAATCATGGAGAAGATGATTACTTGATTCTTAATAAGTATTGGTCGAAAAGTTGCTGCAATGGCGAATTCCTTTCATCATTATGGAAAGAATATCATTAAAGCTGAACAGAGACCAACGTTTCGGTTTGCCCATTGTTTGTCTTCACTTATGATAGATGAATTATCTATCTAGGTATTCATTAGACAAAGTCTCTTCATCTTTTGGTTTGTCCATGGCAAGTGGCATCCAGTTGTTGCAGATGAATGGTCTTCTTAGCACTTTGTCTAGTGGTTTGTCCATTCCACGTAACAAACAAATTGTGAAGTCATAGATGGTTCATCTTTTTAGTACTTTATCCATTGGGTTGTCTGTTGTATGTAACAGATGAACTGTTGGAGCGTAGATGAATTTTTTCGGTACTTCATCTATTGGATTGTCTGTTGTAAGTAATAGATGAATCATTGAGGCGCAGATGAATCATCCTTTTATCTGTTAGATTATCTATTGCAGATAGTAGATGAGTTTAGAGGTACAGATAAATACCATTGCTCCACCAGATGAACTTCACTGCTTTGCCAGATGACCTTCACTACTCTGCCTTTATCTATGTTTAACAAAAGATCATTGGTTTGGTGAGCTATATGACTGTGGCTCACTTATGATAGATGAAGTCTGGTATATTGTAACATCCTGCCCTCGTTGGGCTGTTATTCCATTTTACACCATAAATCCACATGATCATACCATGATTTTCTCACCTCCAGGGTGGGTTGTTTTGATATTTTTTTTAGTTAACCTAATTTCTACAGAAAATTGGACAGAGTCTCCCTTGAAAATAGGGCTGTCCACCTAGGTACAAACATTCATCACATATTATGATATATTTTTCATTATAATTCATAAAAGTAAGAAATTATACACTCTAATATTTCTCTAGTTATCCACACAACATCCTTATAACTCCACAGGCTCCCCTAGGACTGGGGCTGCATCATGATGACAATGAATCCACCACACCACTATATATATTTCATTCCAAATACACCATACACCTCACACAGCAATATTAAATCGATATGGGTATAGATTACAATTATATGTTATGAGACATAAATTAATTACAATTATAATATACATAAGATGAGAATTTTTCAATTATCATACAAAAAAGTACAAATTCAACTATATAATTTCTTACCAATCTTGCTTCTTCTGGACTTGACCTGTCAACTTAAAAAAAAAACAAGGGTGAGTCTAAATAGACTCCATAAGTAGATTGCGTGACAATCAATAATTCAATGAAAATCAATAAAATCTCATCCATCCAAGTAAATAGGGATTCATAAGGTATCCCACACATCAATCCAAATAGATATGTTTTCAAACTCAATACAACATCTCAACATGTCGCAACATGAAGAATATAACATTAATTGCACATTCTAAAGTAAATTATATGCTCTGGGACAATCACTTATCCCAAATCACACACACACATATATATATAACATATATGCATATATTACAATTTACATTCAGGGGATAACTACGATCCCTTAATTCAAACATCCATACACAAGAATAAAAATAGCAATTATAAGCAAGGAATATCTTCTATCCCCTCCCAAACTATACATTAATATAAAATATCACAACGTTGTATTATATAACAATCAAAGTCATGCATACATCATAGTATTTAGAGATTTTTACTAATCCCAATGCTCATACACATTCACATTGCATGCAATAAGAAATGGGATATTTACAATCCCATCTAAGTCACATATATAACTATCAATCCATATATTCACATATAAGCACATTATCAAATTACTCAGGAGATAATCACTATCTTCACCCAATAATACAAACAAACATGGACAACCTACTTACCTCATAATGATCTACTTCATAATCCACATCTCTTCAAACTTGATTTGTGGCCCCCATGCCAGAAAATCCTACACATATCACATGTATCCCATGTCTTATTTACATATACATATATAAATAATTTTTATTAATATAATGAAGCATAATAATAAGATTTTTCAACCTAATGCTCTCATTTCATTTTATATAATTTTATTTTTGCACTACCATTATCCACCTACTCCACCCTAGGAGGCACACCAAATCCAAAACAGTACCCTTTTACTCTGCAGTGCATCGGGTCCATCTTGGCTAAAAGCCTACCAAGCCCACATAGCCATAATGCTGTATATAGTGGCACCCTGCCCTCACAAGTCTCACAAGAGTACTAGTTCATCACTAAATATGCCTACATTAGTTACTTAGGTCAAATCAAAGAACACAGGCTATCCAGGCTGATAGTAGCTCCCGGCCACGCTGGCTGCCCAGACAACCACCTCTTGGCTAACCAGGCCACTGTTCGCCATATGGTGGATACATGTTGGCGTCATGGCCATCATAAAATAAATATATAAGCCACATAAGGCTCCGTGCCAACCAGGCATCAAAAATAAAAAATATCGGCACTCTCGGGGTTAAAACATATATACAAAAATTCTAAAATAAAACTCTTTGTTTTATAATTTATCCATCTAAATTTGATCTTAAAATTTTTCTTTAAGTTTTAAATAGTATGAAAATTATACGACCAAAATATCAGATACAAATATTTTAAATTGAGCAAATAAAAAAAAGATACAAAATTATAAAATAAAAATTATATACAAAATTTTACCATTTATTTTCATTTGAAAATTTTTTCGTAGATGAAAATTAACATAATATGATTTTTATAAAAATTTTAGGTCAAAATGACTTCATTTGATGGAACAAAAAATAAAATACAAAAATCAGCAAAGATTGGTAAAATGGGCAATGGGCGAATTTTTGGTATTTACTTCCCTGAATTCTTTGGACCTATTAATGTTTAAATTTTTTCACAAAAATTTTCATATTTATATTCCAACATGTAGAAAATAGTGATGTATTTTTATGTTTGCAAACTCAAATCATTTAATTATGTTTTAATCAAAGTCAAAAGGGGTACTTGATAAGCCTTAATTTCATTATCCTGTTCACGTGTTTAATAAAAATTTCCATTTGTTTCACTAATTTCTCAATGAAAAACACACATGATGATTAAAAAAATTAATCATGGTTACATGAGGAATAAAAAAATATTTAACTTAATATACAACATGTCTAAAATTATTAAATAAAAGTGCCCAAAATTACAAAAGCTAACTGTCCAAACTGAACTCAAATAAAACACCTGCTTACCTTGTTAATTTGGTTGATTTGCAATGTTCCTAAATTTCAAGATACACCCTTTAATGAGCCCTTAATTACTCTCTAAAATCATAGCCTAGTTAATGGAAAATTTGTATTAAATTCCATTAATTAACACACTTAATGCATAAGCTAGTTGTCCATTTGATTTGCATTCAATGCACTAACTGTTTGGGTCCATTAGCTACCATAATAGGAGGATAATTAAGCCATGATTATTCCCCTATCACTTGGCTTAATTACCTTGCTTAATTTCTAAGTTTTCCAGCCCTAAAATCCCATGGACAACAGCTATATACAAGATCAATTTTTATTTTTCAATAACCTATTTTAATGTCTGTAATCCTTCCTCCTGAACTGAATTTAATCAAGTCTTAATCATGCCTTAGATACCTTAATTCCATCCCCTAATCTCTACTTAAAAATTTTAGTAACCCTAGTGGTTTAGGGTTTGATTTTTTCATCAAAAATTCAACATAATTTGCATGTACTTCTTTCATAACATCATTAACAACTTAATGAGATTAAATCCACACCTTAATCCTTGAATTCGCTTGGTAGGTCTCACTGATCAGTAACAAGATTCTAGATTTAGTTGGTTGCCACCCTTCTAATCCAACAAAATTTGGATTCCATGGCCCACTAATCACATTTGTTAACCTTTGCTAGCAATTTCTTCCATTAAACAAAGCTAAAATTAAAGATGAGAGGATAGGGAGAGGAGCTCATGTTGAAAGGGGCATGAACAAGCTCTCTCTCTCTCTCTCACGTTGGGAAGATGAGATAGGGATTGCAAAAGTGATTTTTATAATGCTTTGGTTATGGTAGTCTACACTTCATTGAAAATGATACTCATGCACCACACTTGACTTTCTAAAATCCCATTTAATCACCATCTTTAATACATGTAGGCTACCCATTTGGTGAATCATGTATCCAAATAAAATTTTCATCCATAATATATATTATTTTCATAATTTTTATTTATTTTTCTCAATTTAATTGAATTTAACCAAAATGTTTCAAAAATTATCGGTAACTCAGTATTCTAGCTTCCACATATAGTTTTTTTCTTCACTATTTAATTATTAATTAATGTGTGTCCTCATCATACTCACATTAATATGGATATTTCATTCATTTTTATAATTTTTTTTCAATAAAACAAATCTATCTTTTTCAGTATTTACACATTTGGCATTCCACCAATTTAAATTCATTTTTTATTTTACTTAAATAATTTATTTAATATACTTTAATGTACCCCAAACCTCATCCTCATGTTTATATTAATAATCCACTCAATTTCATAACTTTTTCATAATAGTTTTCTCAAAATTTTAATTATACAACCTATCGACCTGGCAAAAATTACCGAAACTTTACAATAGCAAAAATTTGCATTTTTGAAATTTTTGAGGGCCTTACATATATGTATGTTGCTTTGCAATTTTCAGATATCATCTTCACTTTGATAGATGTATGAAAACTTGGTTAGTTCCTTTTTATTGGAGCTTTGTCTTACAGTGGTACTTCATCTTTTGCTTCTGTACTTGCCTAAGCTTTTTTAGTTAGACAGACTGATGCCTTGGAATATGTTTCTGTGCTCATTTTTTTGTAAGGCTTGCAACTTGATTATGCATGATAAGCTTGGTAATAACCTTTAGTATATAATCTTTAATTATGTTTTGTTTATCATTAAAACCATGCATTTATACTAACAGATTTCTTAGTAGAATTGACCTCTTCAATTTGAATTTTAGGCACTACAACTTCTTTTTATTTAGGAGGCTCCTCCTTCTCTTTGTTGGGTTACTCCCCCTCAACCCATGAGGACTTCTACAATTGGAGGTTGCTACTCCATTTCCTCTACTTTGTTTCCTGCACTCAGATCATTCTCAATAGAAGAATTAGTAAAATTTGAGTGCAAATCAATATGCCCTTTAGAAATTATCTTCAGCTTATCTAACCTTTCCTTCATAGTTTTACAAGCTAAGACATGTTTGCAAATAGTAGGGTAGAGAGCATGTAGTAAGACATTCATTACCTTGACATTCTCTTGCCTTGCTCTCTCTTAATCCTCATTTAGGTTAATAAAAATAATTTTCCATAACTGCATGTCATTGGCCATAAGATGAAGTTCCAACCTTCTCTTTTATTGCACATAGTTGGATCCATTAAAATGTGGAAGTTGAGAGATGAGGAATCCTTCAACAAAACATGGAGGATGACATGATTGGGTTAGCCATACGAATCTCTACAAATAATTATGTAGCCCACTTTGATATCACTTGTTGGTCCTATTAGGGTGGTTTAACCTAAGAGAAGAGGGGTGAATTGGATTTATAAAATTTTTTTACTTGTCCTCTGTTTAACTAATATCCCTTTTTTGTGCCTGTGTGCGATGCAATATAAAACAAATAATAAAGTAATAAGGTGCAAGGGAAGTAAAGCAATCAGAAACGGTACACACACAAATAACTCAATTTTTTATAGTGGTTCTGGCAACCTCGCAACTCTACTTTTCCAAAAGCACTCTCCTTGTGCCTTGGATTCCATTATTTGATATAATAAAAATATAATAGTGCTCATAGCACTCTTCTAGATTAACTCTAGGGGGTGTAAATTAGTGCTTCTAGTACTCTTCTATATTCTAGCTCTAGGGCCCATAAACCAGTGCTCCTATCACTCTTCTACATTTCAACTCTAGTAGGCATAAGAAACTATTATATGCACTTAGATAACCAAAGCTCTTCTTAAGCTTGGTCAACAATTACTAACTCAAGGCAATTACAAAGATATAAGGATGTGAAAGTTAAAGCACACTTTACAAATTTCTTAATGAAGCATTGAGGAAGTCTTGAATGATTAAATATTTTTATGCTACTAAAGATCTTCCCTTTATGTATGAAGAAGAAAGCCTTAAAGATTAGGAAAGTTGAAGCTTTTGAATGGATTTTGAAGATTAAAGCTCTTTGCTTAGGGTCTTAAAGATTTGTTGAAGGTTTATTCTCAATCTTTTTGTTTCTTCACCTCTTGAATCGTCCCCAAGCTTCTCCTTAAATAAATCTTCAAAAACTTGATTGTTGAAAGAAGTGGGTAGCATTTTTGAGGCTTACAACATCCAATTTTTTGACCGTTATGAGTCGAAAGGTGGTAGGCTTAGGCGGCTGGGATATTCGACTGTGCGTTAGGCGGTATGTCCAAGTGGTTGCGCTCAATTTCTTGCAAAACTTCTAGATGCACCTTATTGTGCATCCAGAAGCAGTACCGTAGGCGGCTATGCCAAGTGGCTACATCACAAGCGGTATGTGTACTACTAAGTGATATCTTTAGATGAAGTTCTTTGTCTAAAATTGGCAGGCAATACCCACGGGCAGCTGCTCCAAGCGACTATAGTCCTGCACTTGACTTTTTATACTTTTACCACTTATGAAACTTTGACATTGTTAATTATAAATTAGAATACATTTATTCACATATAATTTATACAATTTATAGAACATGAATAAATAAAGATAAGTACATTTAAGCACAATTTCTTTTTCATGTGAGAATATCTCTATGAAGTACATACGTTCTGTTTGGGTTGTCCCCAAACGGAATGCTGATCTGGCTCTCGAGAAGATCCCGCCTAGAATCCTGCAAGATAGAGAA
>JAYJMB010044063.1:0-13400 GCA_036873735.1 Pouteria campechiana
ATGAAGCATTACCCGGTCTAGCATTCTCACGCCAAGTGATATGAGCAGAGAGCCGCTGAATAACCATCTCTTGCTAAAGGAATGATGTCAGCGACAAAAAACAAGAATCACTCAGTGCATGACGCAAAATATAAGAGTTAGGTAATCACTGGCACGCGCCATGTCACTAATCCTGTTAAGCACAAGTGGAATGGAATGTTTACTTGGATGATTAGCCTGCTTTCTCTAAATAAAATTGAATTTCAATGGCATGCACAAAAATGACATTACAAATGGAAAATCGAATTTGTGGACCTCTTCGAATTTTCGTTTCACCAGGGTCCCAGGGAACAACAATGCTTGACCCAACATGAAATTCCGCTACGAATTGAGATAAGGTTTAGGTGGAGATGATGAAATTCAGTATGGCTCAGCTAGTAAGATAACAGTAACAGCACAAATGAGTCAAAAAGCCTGTGGAATCGTTGCTTAAATGACTAACATAAGACATGGTCGAACCGTCTGTTTGTAGAAAACGCGATCTAATGGATACAAGATTCTATGCCTGTGAAAATGATCAATACGAAACATGTCTTTCATTTGTAATTAGTATGAATGATTATACATTCAGTAGAGTTAAAGATGGAGCAAGTATTCAAGCTCTACTTATGCGGCCGTCCACAGTGTAGACGCCACTCTTGCATCTTCCTACAAGAGAACAACCCAACCAGCCATATAAATCCATGAGTACGACAGACACTGCACACAGCAAAACACCCAAGTCCTGAAAATACTAGGCAAATGTACAACGCACATGGTTTCATGATCCAGGCTGTCGATGTTGTGTCGACAGTAGATACGAAATGCCTAAAAAAGGGAAATATTAATGAGAAGATCCGCTTGTTACAGCTTATAGCCCGAATCTCTGTTGGTAGACCATTGATCAAAGGGCTAAATCCTCCACTCTAATGAGATTTTGCTCATCTCCAATCTCACGGCTTCACAAAATCAATTCATGGAAGAGAAGCTCACTAGACAGAACCCTGCAACAACCTATATCCTTTTAGCATTTAAACAGCTGTGAAAAATTCCCACTGGCCGTCAACCCAGAATTTTCATGGCTCGTAAACAATGGATCCTCTCTCTCGAGCTCCAAACAGCTCGAAGGAAGGCGTCGAACATTCAGCAATGGCCGCTCAGCTACGCTTTCGTCACCGACTTCATATTTGTCTCTCTGAACAGCAGTCTCTTGGAGTTGCAATGCATACTCCAGGTTCCACAGCACATCGCCCATCGCTGGACGATCAGCGCCGTGCTCAGCCAAACACATCTCCACGGTCTCTCTGAACTTTCTCAGAGAGTGGGCGTCGACGTGGCCAACGAGTCTGGGATCCATGATCTGCCCGAGAAGCTCTTCCTTTATCCTTCCCATGGCCCATTCAGCTAAGCTCACTTGATCCCTGGGAAGCGATAGATCGACAGCAGGCCGTGCGCATAGGACCTCAAGAAGGACGACGCCGAACGAATATACATCAGATTTCTCCGTCAGGTGCTGGAATTTGTAGTACTCTGGATCAAGGTAGCCAAAGCTGCCTTTGACGACAGTCGTTACATGCGAATGATCAAGAGATTCGACCATCTTCGAAAGGCCGAAATCAGCAACCTTTGCAAACTTCTTCTCGTCGAGCAGAATGTTTGCTGATTTAACATCACGGTGAATGATCGGCTGCGCAGAGCCGGTGTGAAGGTAATGGAGCCCCCGAGCTGCATCGATGCATATCTGAAGCCTCTGCTTCCAAGATAAGCAGGGCAAATCAGAACCGTAGAGTTGGTTTTTCAGCGGGCCGTTTTCCATTAATTCATAGACGAGTATCATCTCCGACTGCTCATCACAGAACCCAATCAAGGAAACGAGATGCCGATGCCGAATTTTCGACAGAACCATGATCTCGGCTTCGAACTCTCGAAATCCTTGGCCAGAGCCGGGCTTTCCCCGCTTTACAGCAACTTTCGTACCATTCTTCAAAACACCTTTGTATACATCCCCAAATCCTCCAGAACCAAGGAGAGAATTCTTATGGAAGTTGTCGGTCGCGAGCTGGATGTCCGCAAAAGATATCTTCAGTTCCAGATTAATAGTTGGACTGAGAGATGCGTTGGTTCTTTCAGCGGAATGTGAGCTCCTTCCATGCACTGATACCGGCAGCCATTGCAAGCTTTCCTGGCAATCGATTGTCCGATTTAGCACAATCGTTCTCTTTCTATGCCATTTAAGCACCAGCAGGAAAACTGCTACAAGCAGCAAGAGCAGGACAAAGACCCCACCAAGGACTAGACCAACGCTAACCGGGATGGCCAGTTTCCGCGAACCGGTCGTGGAGACCAGACTCCCCAGCTGATCATTCATCAGCATCATCTCCACCCCATTCAGTATCGCATTTTTACTTTCCCGTGAAGTTCCCATTTCCGAAGGCCCTATGCTTATATTTATGTGCCTCGAAGCATCAGAAATATCGACTACAAAATCTGCATAGTAAGGTGCTTCCAGTAAGCCCTTTACCTGAAAGAGATTGAGATCTTGTTCAGCAAAAGCATTTCCGATGTAAACATTGAAATACAGTTCACCATTGCTGAGAATATCGCAGAAATGCAACCGAACAAGGTATTTCGAAGCGGAATTCACACCAAAGCTCCACGTTATTTTAGAATTCTGCTGTAAAGAGACGCGACCCCGCTTCATTTGCTTGCCTGTTTTATACACGTCTGCGGGAGCTATAACAGGGATTAGTGCTTCCCCATTCTTGATAGGTCCGGCATGATAAGCCCGCAGGGCAGCCTCTGGATTTCGTAGAAATTTGTCGTCCGAAATCCAAGTTCTCCCCAGAACATCATTGATTGTTGAACCTCCAACATTTATCCGGTAGACGGTCTCAAAAAAAAATCCCAGCAGACCCTGGAGTTGTTCGCTCCCTCCGTCGGCTCTCACGAGCTTGGCAATGTCGTTGATGAGACTCTGGTGGTCGGAGAACACTTCAATTGCATTGATAAATGCAAGAGAGGGTGATTTTTGTGTTAAAGGGACGAACGAGATGACGAGCTTTTTTCCATGCACCATCAGCAAACACTCCTCGATGGTAACATTATCAGAGTTTTCAAGCTTCGAAGCTCGCGAAAGAGAAACTCCAGAAACCGAAACGTTGAAGGCTGCGGCGGAGAGATTGTAGTCTTGGGAAGAGAACGCGAAGAAATGGAGGCGTACTCCATATATTCTGTTGCCACTGATTTTGAACTTGTATGAATTTTTGGTTTTGAAAATTTTGGCTGTTTGGTAGAGGGGTTTTGGATTTCGAGGATTGAGGTCGCGAACAGGGGTACCTCCGGCGGCTGAGAGAAACGAAGAATTGGACTCCCCACGGAAAACACGGCCATTTTCGGCATATACGTTTTCATCAGACCCGCAATTTAGCAAATAATACTCGTCAAGAGCCCAAATCGTGCAAAGACAGCAGAGGAGAAAGAAGAAGCAGCTGCGGAGACGACAGAGAAGAGGAAAGTGCATCGATGCCATGACTAGCAGTCAACGTAATGCATGCATGCTTGGAATTGAAGATAAAAGCCATTTGCAAATACAACTGTCCCGAGGATATCGTCCACCTATGCCAGTCAGGACCGTACAGGGTAAAGTCAAACGGACTTATAAGTACAATTAGCAATATAAGTAAAAAATTGATGCAATATTTTACTGCTTTATCTAACTTTAAAAAATTATATTTTTCTCATCATTATTCCAATCTTTTATTATTGGTTATTATTTATTTTATAGTTAATATCATTTTTACAATATCAATGTTGTTTTTTTATTTTTATTTTAAGGGCATTTGCAGTTATATTTATATTTTTTATTCACAATTATAGTTTTATTATATTTCTATAGTATTTATAAACATACATATGTTTCATCAAAATATTTTTACATTTACCAAAATCATCAGCTTCTACGACAAGCAATTGCAATGCAGTTACATATCTTGAGTATTTTCAAAGAATGATTATTTTGCTTATAATAAATATATATATATATATATTTAAATATTTAATATTTTGAAATATAGGTTCCAAGTAAGAAATTGTATTTGGCCCTTCCTTAATTTAGGAAGTCATTTGCCATGCTCGCTTAGCAACCAAAAAGCAAGCTCCATCATCTACTCATCAGTTTGCCGCCAGCAAACCCACTTGCAAAGTTGCAATTGAACTTAAATATCGTCAATCGTGATTGATAATTTCAAATTAGAGTGCTAAACGAGCCCTTTATAAGATGCTTTAAACGATGCTGTTTCTTGGCTATATCCAACGGCAGCACGGACGGTTCATTGTCAGCACGCGTAAACGTCGCTGCCGAACAAGACTAGAAAAGCAGATTGAAATTTGGCCGGGAGACTTGAGCGTGGACTAGGGGCCACGTCCGGACTATGCTTCCGGCCAATGACAGCCGCGTGGCGGTGGAAATTTCAGGAGCGGGTCCTTTGCACGCTGATGTCGGATCGCATTGGAGCTTGGAAGGGTGTTCAGACGAGTGAAAGTGGTCCCGACCAGAGGGGACTGGACGCGTTCAGCTCACCACTACCCAATAATGCAATAAATGTGTGAGGATGATATGTAGGTTCTCCGAATGGTCATCGAGCAGATCACATTAGATTTTTCTTTTTTTTTTATTTATTAATGCATGCAAGTTTTCTGTGTATGATTCTGCTGTTTGAATGGTAATGATCAAACTGGTTATAAGATAGTTGGGCTCCCATTACCACGTTCGCAGTCCGCTTATTTCTCGCAGAAGTACCGAGTGTTTAATCTTTCCGTTCTTTCGGAGAAGCCGTGCCCGAGTGACTCGCGTGTCGACGGCTGCGGGTTCCTTTTAAACCCCAAAGTGTACGCCGCAGTCAAGCGGAAGCTGGGCCCACCTCGCCTACATCACTGCTCGTTGGAAAATATCCTCAACAATCTTGGCCGTCTACCTGAATGACGATCCGGGTGTTTGCTAAAATTCAAGAGAGAGCCAATAAGAAGAAAAACTTTTCTGCACTTTACTTTTGAAGCCTTTATATAGGCAAATATATAACACAAAATGCTTCTTAAAAGCTTTGGTAAAAGACATAACCTCCAAGAGACTAGGACAACTTATTCTAAAGACTAGGACAAGTTAGACCAAGACAATAGAGCACATAAATATGTAGAAATAATAAATAATTATTTTAATAATCTCTCTCTTAAACTAAAAGTTTTCTTCCTCAAACATGATTCTCCAAAGTGCAAACTTCCACCAACATTCTCAATTTTTGACGTGAAGAAATTTAAGAGGTTTATTAAATATATCAGCTCACTTCTGCAATAGTTCATATCAATTTTGCTATCATTGTTGTGATCTCTTAAAAAAAATATACTTCACATCAATATGTTTGCTTCTTTTGTGTACTATAGGACTTTTAGAGAGCTTCATAGACAAGCACAAGCTATTGCAACAACAAATTTAGCTTTTGTAGTTGACAATGGGACAATTGGTTGCTTCTTGGATGACTATGAAACAACTTCCATACCCATCATAAAACATAACCCAAAGTGTTCTTTTTATTATCTTGATCTCTTGCATAATCACTATCAAAAAACCCAAACAGTTCTGATCTTTTCCCTTTCTTATAGAACAATGTAAAATCTTTAGTTCCTTGTAAGTAACCAAAGATTCTCTTGGCAGCTAATGGATGCATCTTGTTGGATTCTCCATGTATCTACTTATTAAACTTATATAATGCATTATGTACGGTCTTGTTGCAGTTTAAGGACATCAAGCTGCCCATAATTTGCTTTTAAAATGTGTTGTCCACCTTCTTTCCTTCATGATCTTTGTTTAGTTTCGAGTTAAACTTCGGTTGGAATACTCACTGGATTGCAAGTTTCATTTGAAACCTATCCAAAATTTCTCACACTTGTATTCATTTAAATTTCCATGCAAGATTGCCAATGCTATCATCAATCTGATTATGTCACGTTTTGCAATAGGAGCAAAGATTTCTTTATAATCCACATCAAACTCTCATTTGTAGCCTTTGTATTTATCAACTTCACCATTCATTTTGTCTTGTAGACCCACTTCACACCAATTGACTTTTGCTCTTTTAGAAGATCAAATAGTTCCCAAATATCATTCCTTTCATTGGCTTCAATTTCATCATCTATCGCCTTTTGGCATTTTAATTATTTAACAGCACCTTTAAAAATTGTAGGATCACAATATGAAAACAAAGCGAAGTGGGTGATAGGATCTTCAGTTTGATCAATCCTAGTTACCTCATAATCTATCATCCATGCGGGCCTCTTTAGAATATGACAAGAAATAGTTGTTTCATCAGTAACTGCTGCATCAATAGCTTCTATTGATGGTGGCGAAATTTTAGTGACTGTTGGAGCTACATTTGGTGGATTTTTAGGTATAAAAGTCACTGAAATTTGTTGTTGGTGATGCAAGAGCTACTGCCTTTCTTCTTCAACATAAAAAATGACTGGACTAGGTTATTGCCCGCTCCCATTCTAAGTGCTCTCCTCATCAAAAACAACATCCCTATTGGTCATAATCTTTTTGGTCAATAGATTGAACAATTTATATGCTTTGTATGCTTTACTTACATGGAGGAAGATTCACTTTTCACCCTTGTCATTGAGCTTCTTTCTTTTCTAATCTAGGAAATGTGCATAAACGATGCAGCCAAAAATTCTAAAGTAATCTACTGCTGGTCTCCCGCCACTCCAAGCTTCTTCTAGTGTCATATTTTGAATAACAAAAGTAAAACTTTTGTTCAAGATATAAATACTCCAATTTACTGCTGCTAGCCAAAAACTCTTTGGAATTCTTTCCTCTTACCAGCAAGCTTCTCACCATATTGACCATATTGAGGATGGTTTTATTTTTTTTCTCTCCGACACACTTTCTTGCTACGGTATGTAAGCGGTTGTGAGCTGTCTTTGAATGCCATGAATATCACAAAAATCTTTAAACTCTTTTGAGCAGTATTCTCCATCACGATAAGTACGGAGAGTTTTAATGGACTTTTCTCTCTCATTTTCAACACGTGCCTTGAAGCTTTTAAATGTGCTGAAAGCTTCTAATTTCTTCTGCAAAAAATAACTCAAGTTTTTTTAGTATAGTCATCAGTAAAGGTAATTAAGTATCTTTTACCTCTATAAGAGGATGGCTTTATTAGCCCACAAATGTTAGACTAAACTAGCTCTAGGACATTTTTTGCTCTCCACGACTTTCTTTGAGGGAATTGGGAATGATTTTTCTTCACAAACTTTGAAAGAAATGACAATTTGAGAAAGATCGATTACCATATTTTTCTGTTGGAGAGTCTTTTATCCACTGAAATTTAAGTAGCCACAGCGAAAATGCCAAAGCCATTAGGGTCTTTCACTTCAGTCATCATGAAAGATTGAGCACTTTCAGTCTTCAATGGAAATAACCTATTTGAACTCATCTGAACAACTACACTAGATCTTTCCTATAGAAGGATCATGTATTTCATAGGCATCCTTCTGAATAGTTATTACATAACCTTTTTCTAGCAATCGACCAACCCTTAATAAATTACTTTTCAAGTTAGGAACATAAAAAACATTGAAAATTGTTTCTATAAACCATTCTTGGTTTTTATATTGATATCACCTTTCCTACTGCATTTGCAGTAGAACAATCACCAAAACTCACTATAGAATGAAACATCTAAATAAGAGAAAGAAGACATACTTCTACACATGTGGTTGTTGCAGATTGTATCCACATACCATATAGCTGACTGAGATTCTTGATTGACTTGAGCTGCCATCAATAAAGTTTCTACTTCCTTCTTTTTGTAATATCTTCCGCCTTCTCACCATGGAATCTCATGTTGTTAGTTATCCCTATGGTCCTTGTACAGTAACTCTGATATCAAATTCACCTTCATTTGTAGAGTCTCAAAATCCCTTCTTAAGGCTTGAAGTGTGCACGCTTCACTCCAACAAAGCCTTGATATTTTTCTTCATTGAATCCCAAATATCCTTGGAAGTTTCTTTGCTAAGAATAGTTTACAGGATAGATCGATCAATGGTTTGGAATAAATAATTTTTTGCCTTCAAATCTTTCAACTTTAACCCCTCCAACTCCTTTTGTTGTACATATGTAAGTGCCTCTCCATCAGCAGGTGTTGTTACACCAGACTCAATAACATTCCAGTACTCTTTAGACTTTAAGTTCTCCATTAGCATGCTTCAATGATCATAGCGACCATAAAAAAATTGGTATGGCTAGCTGGCTGCACAAAATTTTGCTATTTTTGTGTTTCACTAAAACTCTTTCTCACATAAGCAAGCTTTCATTGCACTTTATTCAAAACTTTTGAAGCCTTTGTATAAACAAATACATAACATAAAATACTTCCTAAAGCTCACTTAAGAGACAAACTAAACTCCTAGAGACTAGGATAACTTGTACTAAAAAACTAGAACAAGTTACAACAAAGTAGATAAACATGCAGAAATAATAAACGATTATTTTAACACCGGAAAAAATTATAAGTTGAGTCTCTATGTAAGAAATTTCTACAAGTCGTATAACAGGTCTGTATGGTGTAAGGCAATATGGATTTACTTGTTGGCTCAGGGTTAACAATTATAAAATATAAAAACATGTGTAAATTTTAGATTTATTTACTTAAGTATTAAAATATTATAAAATTTATATAATTATTATTTTTGGCGGGATGATGTTTTAGAAGATTTAAATAAGTATGTGAAACAATGAAATAATTTTAACAAGTTAATATCCATTATTAAATTATATAATTTTGTAGCTAATATGAATATTTGATTGAGGTAATTTTTAAATTCTTAGCTAAAGGGATAATAATAATGTAATTAATAATTAGCTCTGATTTCATGTAATCATTAAGTTGGGCTCCCAAGAGAGCTGGACTAAAAAATTATTTTCTCTTATATTTTAAATTAATATGTGGTAAAAAATAACGATGAGCTATTTGTCATTTACGTTGGCAGAAAACTTATTAAAAAATATTTGTTTAGAAAAAAGGCTAGAATCCAGTACAGTCACATCTTCTTTAAATAAAGAGATAAATACATATTTTATAGGTAATTTACAGATCAAATTAAAGACATAAATCATAAAAGATATTTAAAATATAGTCTAATGGTTAAGATAAAATTTTTAATCGGTGATTAGTTTCAGTTACCGATGATTAAAATGTGAAAGCTTAAGGCTCAAAAGAAAAGATAATTGATGCGTTCGAACCTCACCTTATAGAAAAGGTAACGTATTTTTTTTATAAACTTGAAAATCAATAAGTTTTTAGCTTAAATAACAAAATTTTACCATTTTTAAATTTTTATAAATATTTTTTTAATTTTTAAAGTTCAGGGGTATTTTTGTAATTACAAAAGGGTAAAGATTGTATGAAACCGATCTCACGTGAGCAACTATGAGACTAGTCTCAAAAACATTTTTTTATTTTTTTATAAACTTGAAAATAAATAAATTTTTAGCTTAAATACCAAATTATACCATTTTTAGATTTTTACAAATATTTTTTTATTTTTAAAGTTAAGGGGTATTGTAATAATTTTAAAATTACGAAAATGCCCCGAAAATGCCCCTAAAGTTTAAAAATAAAAAAAAATATTTGTGAAAATCCAAAAATGGTAAAATTTGGTATTTAAGCTAAAAACTTATTAATTTTCAAGTTTATAAAAAAAATACGTTTTTGATACCGGTCTCACGGCTGCCCATGTGAGACCGGTCTCATGCAATCGTTACCATTTTTGTAATTATCCTACGTACTACAACTTGCAAGGACGATACGCGATTCTTTGTGCCGGATCGAAGACCTAGGCCCTAGACGGGAAGATTTCGTCGAGACCAAGACAGAAATCGCCCTGTTTTCGTTGATTTCCCATCGATAGCAAGGCACAAGAAGAAAATTGAAGGGGCTGACCAGCAGTGGGCGAAGAGAATTTGGCAAAGATTTTAGCTTCGGTTGCAGCTGAAACGAAGGACACGCCACAACTTCCCTTTTTCCCGTCTTTAAAGCTGTTGAGCTCGAGTTCTGTTCGGCAGTCGAGGTATGCTTTGTCTTGTTTACCTTAATTTTGGGGCTTCTTCTTCCTTTTATTTGCATCGATCTTCTTTTTTGTTCTGTGTACCAACTATTGGAGATATGGCATGTCTTGCAGTTTGTCCAATGCATTATGTTACCACCACACTGTGTTGTGATGGGGATTTGATATCTTCTTCTTCTTGTTCATTTTTTTCTTTGTTGTGATACTGTTGGATTTTAATGCTTGTGCATTGCTTTCGATCGCGTGCTCCATTTGATGACTGGGTACACCCGGGTTTTTTTTTTTTGATATTTTTATGTTGAATTACTGTTTATTTCATTGTCTTGATTTAAAAACTGAACTATTGTGTAGCTGAAGCTACACTCCGCTTATTGCTATTCAAAACATTGGCACCCCATTGAGACGATTTCAGGGACATTATTTGTAGAATAAGCTCATGTTAAGCATTATCTGCTCTGCCTATTCCTCTATGGGCCCCACGGATTCTGTTTGGAGACAAGAATATGGCCAATGCAGGACTCGTTTTGGTTGACGCATGTGATGTAATTACATGCACGAGAATTTTAAGATTATATGCAGCAGCCCACTTGAATATAGGAATTGCCGGTTCCTTTTACTGTTTTTCATCAAATTATTGGTCGCATCTTTTGAACAGCTTGGATGGCATGTGAAAGGATGGTTGACTCTAAAATAAAGGCAAGAAGGGAAAACATGTAGAAACATCCAAACATGTTTGTGGTTGAGGCTGTGTAACTAATAGGTCCAAATTCCCTTAATAAATAGTCCATGTTCCTTGATAACTGATGAGTGACCTAGTTTACAAGATCCATGTCTGCAACTCAGTATGGTAGCTCACATAATGCAACCCAATCTTTTCCTATGTGGGCACAGGTCCAGCAAAAGCTTGAACCACACTTGCCAAAGAACTAATCGTTTGGATCAAGGACTTCTTTGTAACTAATAAAAAAGGAAAATGACTTAGTTTTATTTGAGAGTTTAGGATGATTGGATGCTAGAGGAAAAGGTGGATTCCCGAGAGCAATCGTTAGACCTTTTAATAGTCAGGATTGTTTGGTATGAGAAGCAAAAGACCATCACTATCAAAACCAAAATTCAAAGTTGAATTCAGCTTCTAGTAATGCTCACGGAAGTTGAAGAAGAAGAAGAAACATTTTAGTTTCCTCTCATGGAAACACGGAATGATGCTACATGTCCTTTGCAATTTTCAAAAGGCAAGAAGTTTTTCTAACTTGATATTTTGGTAGGAATTTTGGGGCAGGGAAAGTGGATTTCTTTTTTGGTATAAGGTGGGAATGAGAATCTAGATTTGTGGCGTGGGTGCAGCAAAGTGAAGAAAAGGTAGTAATTATCTGTTTGTTTCTCCTAAATCCAAATATAGGTGTTAAAACTTGAATTCCATGCGTACCATTTTAGAGGTTGTGTTTATATAATAAGTAGAAATCCTATCTTCCTTTTATAACAATCACTTTTTTTTTTCATTAAAGAATCTTTGTTTTCAAAACATGCAATGATTGCTTTGTCAAATTTATCATTTCCTTTTACATCAAAAAGACAAAAGATCATATTGGTGAAAACCATTTTCATTTTGGGGCTTCTCTTTATGTTTCTCATTGTCCAAATGAGTGGACATGATCGTTTTTGCTGCATTCAGGGGAGTTAGCATTTAGGATTTCTTGGGTTTGTATCAATGGATGGATTTTGGGATGGGAACGGTTGGAGCTATTCATTATGCTTTTCCTTTTTCTTTGTGAGACATGAGTTTAACATGGAAATAGTGGGGCAAGGTTTTGATTGGTTGAGATGAAAATGTGAGTGATAGAAATAATGTAGAGGCGGAGAGATAAATAGAACAATAAAAGAATTTTAACTTTACCATTCATTTCACCCCGATTCCCGATTTTGGCAACTGCATCTAAGCTTAATATGCACTGGGGTGATTAGCTGGAAATTTCCGAACATAGATGAAATTCGATGTGCAAGCACATGAAAGAAATCACAAACATAGCTGGAAATTCAAATTGGGTGAACTGCAGAATCCTGCCATGAAATCTAATTATCTCATTTATTGATGCATCAGCAATCAATGATATCTAGAAACATTGTTTTATTCTTGCAATTTTTTTAGAAATTTTTTCAAAGAAAAAAAAGAGGTTTTCCCATTTTGGCTTGTGACCATCCAACATGTTTGTAAACCCATTTTATTCATGTGTCTCGCTGTGTCTGAAGATTCTTGGCTTGTGATTTGTCCAAATAAGCCTATTATATAATTATATTTTTCACTTTTCAGACAAGCAATGTCAAACACCCTTCCAGTCCTCTGAGAATTTACCATGCATTAATTGGAAAATGAATGCAGGAAATGAATTTAAATGAGATTTAGATGTGTATCTAATGCCCACAAAAATCCATCAAAAGTTTTCCAGGTGGCTAATATGGCTTCTTAATCAGTAAGTTTGCTGCAAGCAAACCTGTGCAGGTGCATGGGAAGTCAGGAAAACTAATTCGTCTATGGCCCAAGTTAGGTGCATGTGCTCTCCAAAGAACTTAGGGCTTATCCTATAATGCCTTTTTCTTGCTGACCGCCAAGTAAGCATGCCAGGGATAGGACTAGCAAAAAGTCAGGCCTTAAATAAGAAATTTGATTAGCTTGGCTTAAATTAAGCATATTGAGATTGATGAGCGGCAATGCAATTAGAATGAATTCTAATAGGTGATCAAGGGGGGCAGGGACGTAGAAGTAGCACTAATAGGTGACAGGATAATGGAAGAAAGATGGTTTGAAAATCTGCAATGGAAGCCAAGAACTGGGCTTGCTAGGAATGAGCTGGTTTTAGGTGAGGGATCGGAAGGGAAGTGAAAGCATGGAAAGACATGGGCAGAAATAAGAGTTAAGGATGCCGATTGACCAAGGATATGTCTATGACAGAGTGGAATGGTGCAATTGATCCCTTTCTAGTTTGGTTAAGGCTTCAATGGTGATGGTAGTGATGGATCTTTTCCAGTTTTTGAGTGATCTGACAGTAGATTCTTCTTCTGATCCAACCTTAGCATACCATCCAAGGCTTATTTCTGATCCAACCTCAGAAATAAGAGCTAAGGATGCTGATTGACCAAGGATATGGTCTATGACAGAGTGGAATGGTGCAACTGATCCCTTTCTAGTTTGGGTAAGGCTTCAATGGTGATGGTAGTGATGGATCTTTTCCAGTTTTTGAGTGATCTGACAGTAGATTCTTCTTCTGATC
>JAYJMB010044074.1:16308-31385 GCA_036873735.1 Pouteria campechiana
AAGTTTATAATGTGAGTTATATCAATTATAAAGTAAATAAAAATAAAATAGATAGATTTTCTTGATAGAAAAGGTATGCTGGGAGATAAAAACATAGGTTATGATGCCAAAGTAGGATTAAAGAGAGAGAATAATGTGAGATCACGAAGAAGGATTTTGAAAACCCTCTAAACAAACCACCCTTAGCTTACTATCTAAATTAGTATCGTTAATACATTGGTAACTTTTATCTCATCAGCAGCCTCTATGCCTAGCAATGGCCTTCTTTTTAAAATTACCCATCATCAGCAGCCTCACTTGCATGATCTAAAATATGAGCATTTCATGGTCGGCCACATTCCTATGAACAGAGATAGATGCGCGGCTCGTACGTGTACCAGTTATGCTTGTCAACTTGGAACGGCATGATCAGAACCTACCCATGCGACTTTACAAGCAGAGCACGACACGTAAGGTAGGAATTATCCCCTTATTCGATAAAGATAATATGATTGACAAACGGTTTATATATTTGAGTGCGATTGTTCTCCATGTCGCCTGAAAGTCTCTCAATTCGACACAAGTCAAATAGGAATGATGCTCATCTACTTTTTAAAGTGGTATAAAGCATTACCTTTTTGACTTGGAATATGAAATATGAAAGAAATGAAAACGAAAAAAGGGATAGGAGGAAATTGGATTACATTAATCCGCTAATTTAATTTCAAAACCAATTTCTAATAAGTTAATTGATACAAAAGAAAACGTTGATCACTATACGTTGAAATAAATGATTTAAATTCTATTTTTTGTTATTATCCATTTTCAAATGCGACTCGGATCCAGCAATAGGCTTGGAAGTAAAGAACATCTTACTAACAAAAAAAGACAAAACAAATCTAAGTCTCTGTAACTAGTCTACAGGTCGGATACAACTTATAGCATTGGTTAACTATGCATTAGAGACAGATTGGGTTCAACCGAAGCAGCCAATTATCTAACTTGATTTCTTAAATTCGAAATTAAAAGATTACGTTTGAACCTATCCTAAGCTTGAAATAGGATTGATTTTTGAGAAACGGACCAGGACTTAATCGCTTAAACATGCAAGCAGCATGTGATAATTTGTTTTTATTCTTGTTTAGTCGTATTGAATATTTCTTAGGTTTTAAAAACTCAAAATTTCTATTTTACAATCTTTGAAGATCGAGCCAAAAGCTCTGCCCTCCCTCTCTATCTATCCAAGGGATGGAAGGGCAGAGGCCTTTGGTGTCCCTTCCAGCCAAGAATTGGGTCCTTTTTATTTTTTTTAAATAAACTATGATGGTTTGGTAAAATAGAAACCAACCATCATGCTTAGTATAATACATTTAGTTAAGAAAATTATTTTAATCACAAATCCATCATGTAAGTTTCGACAGTAAATAGCATTTCTGGAAAATCTGACAAGTTTTTATTTGCTGTGACCACCCAAATTTTTTAATAAAGATGAAACTTGAGAAAATAAAAATATATATGAAAATAAATAGGATGGTTGGTTTGTATTTTACCAAAATATTATGATTTATAAAAAATAAAAAAGGTACATGGTGTGCCGAGAAACAGCGGCAAATTATCTATGAAGATATCAACTATCTTTATTCCTTTGAAAATGCCTGTAATCATCCGAACCGTATGGGAGATATGGAAAGAGCCAACATCTTAAGGAACTGAAGAGGATGGGATATGGACGAACAATGACACAGAGGATGGCTCCAGCAAATCATGAGAATATATTCGGCATGGGCATGCACCGATGATTGAAAGCTGATGCTAGACAGTTCAAAGAACCAGAGAAAAAGGAAGAGGTGACCGTGTTCTATATATAGAGGGCGTAAGCTTGGCATTGGCATTTGCATTCGGGAGCTGAAGTTTACTTAGTTGGAAGAGAGGCCTTACATGAATGTTGGAGTCTTCTTAGGTAGCCAAGGATGACTTGCCTTTGTTAATTTTCTCCACTGTTAATTGCTGTCTTCATCCATCTGGAATGGTTTAGTGGATCACAGGCAAGTCTCATTGGCTAGCCTGAATGACTCCAGCTATTCATGTTAGATCTCTTCTTCCCCATGTAAGGATAATCCACTATTGAAAACTTACATTTTGCAACATGATTTTAATGGTGGACATGGATCCACCTATGTTTACGCTAGAATGAATGTCTAGTGGTGTTCTGCAATTTTTTTTTTATTTTGTAGTTCCAAAGTAAATTCATCTTTAAATTTCAATCAAGATGACAATCATACTTTATAACTTTACAAATATACAGAATTGACATTGCGTTTGTTAGATAATTCTTCAAAAAGATACTATCTGATTTTTTCTCTTTTCTCTAAATATTTCAATCTGCTTCAGAGGCTCACAATTCTTTAATAATGAAGAACATAGGATCCTAATCCTTGTGTTGTTGCTTTTGCCCTTATGCAAAGTCTTTTGAAAAATTTTCTTTTCACTTTCAAGATAGATTCACCCTTTGGGGAAGTCGTATGGGTTTTGCATGCCAATAAAATTTTAAAAACCAAAAGTCAACAATACTTCATGGTAGAGATGCTCGTACGCTAAATCGCCCACTTGAGAAAAAAAAAAAAAAAATCTCAACGGTTGAGACAGAATTAATGCATTTTTTTGGAGATTTTGTTTTGGTGGATACCTTAAATATGAAAGATTCTGCTCATTATGAGGGTGATGCTACCGAGAAAAGAATTTTAAAGTGAGAAATCCTCGTCGGCATCGAAAGAGGGAAAACGATATAACTAAAATATGATTAACCGTTTAGATCATACTAAAATCAATCGACTAATAAGAGGCAATTTTACTAATCACAACTCGAGATGTTATACTTATTAGCAAATAAATTCCTTTATAAACCACAAAATTCATAGTTATTTCATCGGATCTAAGTTAATTAGTGTCGCATCTCCTTAAACAAGGTGCGTGTTTGATTGGCAGTAAGGATTGAAAAGTTCATTTTCTTAATAAAATTTATTTTTTAAGGAATGATGTGACATATATTTATTATAATAAATCTATTTTTTTCATAATTATATTTTTAATTATCATCTTTTATCTGTTTTAAGTTTATTCATTTTATGATTTATATAATTTCTATAATATCCTTTTATATAGTCAAACAATACCTTGGAGGCAACACAGATAGGGTTGCAACTAGATTTGGGTTGACCTAAATCCCATCCAAATAATAATAATCTAAAATTTGGGGTTTTAGGTATTGTAATTTGTGTCAAATTCAAACGAATTGCAACCAGAATCGCAATATCGTTTGGCTTGGGTGGAGGGTAACCAAAACCAAATAACCCAAAATCTATACCAAATTAATTAAATTCAAATAAATAAAAATTAAAATGTAAATACCCTAATCTGGATAATATAAAATTCTAAATAACTTAAATACGTGAAATGATTTAATCATTTTTTTGTGAGTTATAACATAAATAATAGTACAATATCATATCTCATTATAATTTTAAAATATGAAAATTACAATTAAATAGATCATACTTGCTATGTTAAATTATATTTTATAATTAACTATATAAATTAATTTTTAATTTAAAATAATTCTCGTGTTACATTGTCTTATATGTTGATATGTATTATATTCAAAAATTAATATTTTGAATGATTATTCATGATATTATGATAATATTTTTAATATTTGCTAACATTTTCATAGTTCATTAGGCATATAATAACTATATTTAATAGAATAATATTTATAAATTTTATTTAAAGTGATAATGCAAATATAAGATTTTTTAATTCAAATTGTTAATTCAAATTATGAATTCATTTTCAACCTGAATTTAATTTAGTTTTTACAAATTTGGTTTGGTTTCAGTTAAGATTTTAAAAAATAGATTCTGTTTTGATTTCAACAAAAATATTCTAATTTAGATTAGGATTGGATTAAGCTTAACTCAATTCGAATTGATTAGAGTTGCACCCTTAAATACATACATACATCTCTCTTTTTCTTCTTTAATGTTGTATGGCTTGTTTATGGCTCTTTCTTCTCTCTTTTACTTTTACTTTTATTCTATTATAATAAATTATTATTATTATAGGTTTTTTGTATTTTAAATGTTTGTACTTTGTGTGGATGCTTTTTTTTTTCTTTTAGGAATTGATATTTGCGTAATCTTGTTGGGTGGTTGATGATCGATTGTATGTTGTGTGAGGATCAAGGAAAGCACCCGTTGTAGCTTAGGTAGGAAAGTGGGGCTAACATGTTTTATATAGTAAAATGGGCTAACATGTTTTATATAATAAAATTCCAATAGTTGTTGTTGTTGTTGTTATTATTATTATTACATTAATTAAATTTACAATTGTGAACAGAGAGAGCATCGATCATTAATGTGAATCATAGAAGCAGAATAAGTACTAATTAATAAACCTATATTTCAATGGTAATATCAATATATGTATTTGTGCAAATAAAAATAAGGGTGGATAAATTACTCACGTTTTAAAATTGAGTTAGAACTTGTTTAACTGATTTTATTACTAGGAATTTATCTTCTCATTCCAATAATAATTGTATGATCCACAAGTGGCTGTTGCCCTGAATAGAAGCGAAGCATGCTATTTGTGCTTGTAACTGCCATGCATGTCGTGCCAACATTCATCTGGTTAAAAGAGTGGAAGCCCATAACTTTGCAAGAGGGACACTTTACTTTTGACTTGGAATATAAAGAAACTGAAAAGAACTGCACCCTGATTATAATACTACAAAAGCAGAATTCGGTCACAATTCATTGAAATATATGGTTTAAATCCAATTTTCCGCTGTTGTCCATTTTGAAAGGAAAATCACCCTTTATTAATTAATGTTCGCTAATGATTATACATTATAATTTATGTGAGTATTAAGTATTAACTGAATTTATACATTCATTCGTATAGACTTAAATCAATTTAAGCATTGCGCAACATAAATTAATGGTATTAATTTGAATACACTACAAACTAAATTTCACCATAAATTATTCACGTGTGAAGTTAAGGGTTAAACCCCAGCATGATCACCTGAATAAGATATATACCTGTTGTATCATAATTCATACATGTTGAACCGGTAAGAGATACCAGGCATAATGCTATACATCGACTTCCTATCTGCTCAATTGAAAAAGCCTATATATAATTACCAAAACCATAGTGGGCAATCAAAAGAAGCCACGCCGTCTTCATTAACCAAAAAGAGTGAGCTATGGACGAACAATGGCACAGATGATGGTCCCAGCAGATATAGCATGAGAATATATTCTTTATGGGCACCGATAATTGAAGTTTGGTGTTGGGAGTGCAGGGAGAGCCTAGGCTTAAAAGGAATATGCGACCTTCTTGCTCTCCCTCTGTACATAGAGGCCTTGGTTAGCCAAGATTGGCATTGGCATTTCAGCCCTGGAATGTATTGAGTTGGAAGAGAGGTCTTACATGAAGAATGAAGATTGCCTTTGTACCATTGATTGTTCCCATGTCAGCAGACCGTCCATATATATGTGTGTGTATCCATTTGGAATGGTTATTTGGTTCACAGGCAGTCTCCTTGGCTAGCCTAAAAGACTCCATCAATTCATGTTTGATCTTTTCTTTCCACTGCAGTCGGACAAACAATTCAAAGAGGCAGGTTGGCTGTTCATGCCATGTAATAATCAGGTATTGAGATCTTATGTTTAGCTACATAATTGGAATGGATGGGCATCTATATAGAAGCATGTCCACCTTGATATTGATGAAGTTCTTAGTTTGGTGTGCATTGCTAAGTTAATGACTTTTTTTCTAGATTAGAAAATTTCTCATTATAGTTTTTACTTCCAAATCTTTGAGTTGAGAAACAATATATAAGCTGTTGCTTATGTTCATTTGTCTTTATTTGCAATTTTTCATCATGACTTTTCATTTTCCAATGTCATTAAAATTATCAATTGTAAAATAGTAATTATATTTTCCTTCAAATTTAATTTAAAACTTATTTAAAGTCTAAAAGATCGAGAAATGGTAATTACACTCTACATGTTAGAGATCAAATCTCTTCTAGGTTATACTAAATTTCATGCCTTAAATTAAAAATTTTGAACTGTAAGTTTAAAAATGATGAATCAAACTACTAAGCCAATTGGTTTAACTAACAGTCCGGTATTAATGGAGTTGATTAACCACAGTATGATCTCTCAGTTCTTTTAATTATCTATGATCTCTCAGATAGTTTAATTATCTTTTTAGATAACTCTTTTAAATTCACTCTTAATTTTTATCAAATTTCACTTGACTAAGATTCATCAAGTTTTCATTGACGGTGTATTTGATTTGAGGAAAAGGAGAATGAAAAGTAAAAGAGGTAAAAAGAGATAAATGACAATGTCAACAATATAACTGTTAATCATAAATAAATAAAGATAAAATGTCTTTTTAAAAAAAGACAAGTGATAATATAAAAAATAAATTAATTAGAGACAATTAAATATTACATTAGTATAGATAGAAGAAAAAGAGGCTTTTATCTTTTTTTTTTAATATAAAAGTGGGTTTTTACTGTTCTTTTACCTCAAAAGTAATATACACACCATTGAGTTTCATTGAGTGTGACTATATTGAATCCTTAAAGATACTTGGATTGGGCCTCCAAATTTTGACTACTTCAATAGACGAGCATAGGCTGTTATCAAATTAAAATTTAATAGCTATTCATTGACACTAAAATATCCTCTTAAATAATTTCAAAAAGTAAATATCTCAACTTAAGTTTCTATAAGGATTCCAGCGAAAACTAATTGTTGACAATCTCATAGTTCAAAGAGTATAAAAATATTTTATGTGTTTTTCTTGGCATTTGATGAGCACTGATGAAATACTAATTTGTTGCGAAGCTAAGATACCAATTCTAAGTCATGATCATAAACACTAGATCCTACACACACGCACAAATGAAAGACAAAAAAACCCAACATAATTAAACCAAGATAAGGCTACTTTAAAAGGTTTGTGATTCACTAAGGTCGAATTCATTGAAATCTCCATAAGGCCGCAATATATTTTTACACATGTCCAATTTAATCTACTAATCTTCTTCATCATTGTCGTTATGTATTCTTGTTATTTTTGGTAATTCATTGAAGTCCAGCTTCAGCTCACATGTTCTGAAACCAGAACCCATCCCACATCATACAACCCACTTGCCGTCTAGCCATGTTCATACTTGCAGATGAGCGCTGAGAGCTAGCTGAGAGTTGGCTGTATCAATCCATTGCCAGCCCAGGCAGGCTGGCAGTAGCTTCACCGTCACTCAAAGTGAAGGAGTCGAAGGCAAGCAAAGCGTCTTGCATTACCCATGCAAGCTACAGCAAGGAGTACAAATGCATAAAAGCAATGAATCAGTAAGGGACAATAACACAAACTTATCATTTGGACGTCTTAAACGTATGATGTGGGCACAAGAAGAACTCCTAATTACGCTACGAGGCGTCGACATATGTTGTATTTGCATGTGATGAATGTTCAGTCATTGACGTTGGCTTGTATACCATCATCTGCCGCCAAAACCATATCTGTCCGCATCTATGCTTAATGTTCGTGGGAGATCTCATCTTAATTACCATCAACTTCAAAATTATCTGTACCCTTATAAGGTAAAACTCATAGGATTGTATGATTGTTGGAGGATATCATACTCAAATAAGAAAAAAAATGGATGGAAAGACATGTAAGAGTCAAAAGATGAATAAATGCCCTTTTAAGATAAAATGAAGAGAAAACCTCCTATTTCCCCCCTCTTTTATACTTGTGTAACATTTACTTATTCTACTTGTTTGGCATCATTACTTATCTTTTTTATATAAATTTTTCATTATTTTATCTTTATTAAAATCATCCCCATAACACTGCATTATCACCATTTTTTTTTTTTACACATTTTACACATTTTCTCATTTTTATATCTTTTATCTCGAATTAAACGCATCATAATCACATGCTTCTTGCTATTTTCTTCCCCAACAAAATAAGTCCAAAAACCATAGTTCGCCGATTGTAAGTCTCAGATCTAATTCGTGTGGAAAATAGTGACACGTGTGGGCGGGCAAGCGTAAACGTGCGCGTGTAGCTAGCTCATGGTAGCCTGTTTTGCAATTCATGGCCAAGGCAAGATCCGGAAGAATCGCCACATGCAGGCATCTGAAGAGCATCAATAGCTCTCTATAAAAGGGGGTTAAGATTTAGGATAGAAACAGCAGACAAGCAGCAGTTAAAACAGTTGATATAGCCGTTGATTAGCTAAGATATCTTTAATGGCTAGATGCATCATGGCCGTTGGTGCGTGCAGTATCCTCATCATGGCCCTGGCAATTGGGGGAGCTCTGGCACGTGAGGGTCCACCCAAGAAAGTACAATGCGATCTGAAGGAGTACCCAAAATGTTACGGGATTAAGCACGTGTGCCCAAAAGAGTGCCGGTACACGTGTCAGATTGACTGCGAAGCCTGCAAGCCCGTCTGCAGTAAGTATCTCTCTTTCACACAAATTGCATGGGGCAGACTTCCTAGCAAATTTCATGGGGTATAATCCTATGTTGTCCATTGCAGCCAATGCATATTTTTTAATCATTAAAAAATTAACACTATTTTCTTTGCCCAACTTAAAAAAGAAAAAAGAAAAAGAAAAAAGAAAAAAGGAATCTCCCTTTTGTTTGGAAATTGCCAAAATATTCTCTCTCTTCCTTGCGGTAAAAAGCAGAGAATCAGCCTTTACTACAATCTCGCAATGAAACTGGAATGATTTTCTGTTTCACTGCAGACTGTGACAGGCCCGGAGCAGTGTGCCAAGATCCAAGGTTCATCGGCGGCGACGGCATAACATTCTACTTCCACGGCAAAAGAGACCGTGATTTCTGCCTCCTCTCCGATTCAAACCTCCATATCAATGCCCACTTCATCGGCAAGAGAAACCCTACGATGACCCGAGACTTCACATGGGTCCAATCCATTGGCATCCTCTTCGACGATCACCGCCTCTTCGTGGGTGCCCAGAAGACAGCTGCCTGGGATGATAACGTTGACCGTCTTGCTCTTGCGTTCGACGGAGAACCCATCTTCTTCCCACAAGGCAAAAGCTCCCAGTGGCGCTCAAATCTGCTGCCGACTCTCTCCATCACACGGTCGCATGATGTTAACGGGGTAGTAGTCGAAGTCGATGGCAATTTCCGGATTTCTGCAACTGTCGTCCCCATCACCGAGGAAGAATCTCGGGTCCATGGATATGGAATTACCAACGATGACTGCTTTGCTCACCTTGACCTTGGATTCAAGTTCTACTCATTGACAGGCGACGTTCATGGTGTTTTGGGCCAGACGTATGCGAGCAACTACACCAGCAGGGTCAACGCCGGTGCCCCCATGCCGGTGATGGGAGGTGAACGAGAGTTCTCTTCTTCAAGCCTCTTCGCCACCGATTGCGCCATTGCTAGATTCAACGGCGTTGTCGGAACTTCCCGGAACAATGGAGATGAAGACTTTGCAAGCCTACGCTGAGGCAGTGGCATGGATGGACGTGGAGTTGTTTGCAAGAGGTAGATGGAGTATGACAACATCATTGAGGTGATAGAGCATGAGCTTTATCATCTTGTAATAAGATGAGCAACTGCAAAATGGGCAGCTTTCATCTCCTTAGTCCTGTTTTATCTTCGTAATTATTTCATTTAAAAATAAGGTGTGTGATCTTCCAAGGGAGTGGCAATGGAGTGTTGCCTCACCTTGTTAGATGGGCTGATGCTGTTGTTATCTTTTAATAAACCAAACCTGTTATTGGTGTTGGAAAGTTTATGATTTAAATTTTCATTGAGTTTGTACGATCAAGACTGCCCATTTCTCATGATGAGCTATGGTTGGCACCATATATTCACTTTAAAGTTGATTCCCACCAAACAAAATTCCGTGTAGACGGTTCTTCTCAGTCCTAACCTGTTAGATTTCCGTTTTACACCAGTAACGCTCATCGTGCCAGTTTTAATAGAACAGTCTGTTTTAACCATTTTTATCAACATCAGACTGTCTGATCTCATGAAATTCTTTATAAATTTTTTTTATTATCGATCAAGTAAAAGTATGTATTAAGCAATATAACTTAATGTTAAAAGATCAATTTATTCAAATTGAGATTTATAGTTTAAAATTTTAAATTTATATTATATTATTTTTAAACAATAAATTGAACCAGTCAATTTGGGTGAATTGGTTGGAACATGAATCAGAAGCTTAACCTGTTCAATCTTCAATCCGGTTATAAAAGCATTGATTTTAACAGAAGGTAAAACGTGGCTCTTAGCTCATGGATTTCATGTGGATAATTGGAAATGAGTTTTGAGGCAAAATCGTCTTGTAAGGTTGGAAGTTTGTTAAAGAGTGTAAAATTTGTTTAAAGGGCGGTGAAAGTTCATTAATTAACGAGAGATTAATGTGATAAAAGTTTGCTAGAGAGCAGGAAACTTCATTCAAGAAAGGGAAAATTAGGAAACAATCGAAAACAGCCCTGCTCACCTAGATTAAGATGGCCTAGAAAAGCAGACATTTCCACCTAAAGAAGGTCTAATAAAGGCTTTGGTAGACAACAATGGGGCTTCTGACCCAGTGTTTGCCATCACTCCACACAATCTGAGCTGACTGCAGCATCAGGTCTCCTAGTGGGGCGCCCTTCAGCAACACCCGGAATGTCTTCCTCTGGTGCAGCCTTTTAAATTTCAGAGTCTCCGGCATGACAGTCACGTTGAGGCCTTCTACTGCTTTTATCTTCACTGTGTATGTTGAATTCTTGCTCCCAACATTAGTCACTACGCGACGAAATGCAGCTGATAAACGAGCGTCAGGCCTCTGGACTTGATATTGCATGGTTGGGTAGTTTAGGCCATCATATCCAGGTGGTGTTCCGACACTGGAGCATTTCAATTTCGTGCCTAGGATTGTCTGGACCGCTGTTTCGTTGTAGCCTTCCTTACACAAGAACCTCACATAAGATACCTCATCTGCGTCGTAGATCAGGCCAGGATGGGCTGCTCTAGCAGGTCGTATGTGGCCTGAGCCATAGGCGAACTCTGCTTCGTTGTTCTTCTTTGAATGCATAACCTTTGCTAAAAAAGCACACGTCCAAGAACACATAAAAATAGATGTTAATTTTCAGGTTTTAGCACAAAAAATGGATGTTAATTTCATGGTTTTAATTAGCAATTTACACTAATCTTGCAGCAATGGCATGTAACCCATGTTCTCTAGTCGTCAACATGTAACCGCCTTCATGCATGATATTTTTAAAAGTAGCCTTGAATAAGAAAATAAATGAGGTGGATTCAGGTTGGGGTAACAGATTATGAGCAGTCCAAGTCCAAATAGCTAAACACTCATCCCAAACCATTAGTAACTTTTGACTTTGAAAATGTATTTTTCTAATTGGGGATGGTGATGGACTTGGATGTCTAAACCTGAATGGCTGGGGTTTGGGCCCCAAAACTCACCTGACGCTTAGGTTTTTGATTGTAGGCAATCCCTTATTGATGAATAACTACAGAGATATTTTTGATTGTCGTTTTACAAGTGATTCGAAGTAAGAAAATTAGAAAAGGTGCCTGTGGAGGATGTATATTTGAAAATAGCGATAGATCATGTTATAAGAGGTTTCTATTTGATAATCTGCAGGGTTGCTGCCTCATCAATATTGCACATTCATGTGATTTGGGCCAGTCCTCAACACCACAGCTAGAGAGTTAAAGGAAGCAGGGCCTACAACCAATCACTTCCTGATCTTGAGGAGGCAGTCATGGATGCAGCAGCAGCCAACTTCTCTAAATTTTGTTAAATTAACAGCCATAGAGCATTTGCCAATTACCAGTTGTGAGGATGGCGGACTTGATTGCAGCTGGTGACCAATCAGGATGGAAGGACTTGACATAGGCTGCTGTAGCTGCTACATGTGGGCAAGCCATAGAAGTTCCAGATAATATGTTGAAATCTACAAAGCGTTCATCCTCCTTTGATCCGGTTACTGAAACGAGTTTTGAATAAGCAGCCAAGATGTCTACTCCAGGGGCTGTGATATCAGGCTGTCCATCAAATTCAAATAATTTGGTCACAACTTATAATGTAGCAAACATCCACTCTCACCATTAAACAAGAAAGACATAAGAAGTTTGGGCATGCATAAATACAAGATGGGGAGCCGCAAATGGATGGAACCTAACTCTGATAACAAATTCGAAAGGCTAAATTTATTTCAAAATACCATGACAAGTCAGGGGCATTAGCTTTAACTTACAAGCTAGTCAGCCAACACTTCCTTGTCTATTTTTCCACCCTCACAATCAGATGATGTAGGTATCAATTACATCGAGTGATGGATGATTGAAAGTGGGGATGGGCAAATGTTCAGCATACTGTGGGATTGTATAATCACATGAGAGACAAGTGGAAATAGAAATTGGTGGAGACTCATGCGGATGATAATGTAGGAAATAAGATCAGTGGACAAGAAGCAAACAATCGTTGAAAAAAGACATAGTTGGAGATGCATGCAGATGGAATTCCACATGAAAACGGTACTTGCCTTGAGTATCTTGGGTGTGATGGAATTGGGGCCTCTGGAAGAGAAGGAGCCCACAAAGGGAGAGTAAGTTACATGGACCTCGCGTGTCTTGTATATGACGGCCTGTGGATTCCTGCAAGTCATCCCACCGGAAGATTCGCAAGCAACCACCTAAGTTAAGACCAATTTTCACGGCCGTGTAAAGTAATATTGAAATAACAGAGGACAATGTTAATTATAAAGTGCATAAAGATAAAATAAATAAACTTGTTAAATAGAAAGATAGATAACGATGGATTAAAAAATAAGATATTGAGGAATAAATATATAGAAAGGGATGAATGTTGCATCAATCAAATGAAAGGAGGAAAGAAAAAGTCTCACATTTATATATTTACAGTAACATTAATTAATATGGTTAAGTAAAAAGAATTTTTTTCCACATGGATTTAGTTGCTTCCTTGGTTGAAAAGCTATGCTTAACAAAGCTTAGCAGAGTTCCAGATAGAGCAAAAACTTTAGTCCTACACACCCAGCTTACATGAGTTAGAAATCTATAATTTTCACCCAAATCTTGACTAAGTAGTCTACTTGACCCAAAGAAAATGAAGCTCAAATTGCTTATTAAGGAGGAGTTGGATGGCCTGGGTTGTGGTTCTGGTTGCAAAATAAAAATTAAAAACAAAAAACAATAAGAGATGCAAATGGAGAATTCATACTTGGTGGTATTAATGTATTCGGAGATGATGTTTGCCACAGGAGTTCTAACGAAGGCTGCAGGTAGAACCAGGCTGAAAGCAGTGTCCACGAACAAATCACTTCTAATAATAGCACCGGCACCTCTGGCAAGTTTGACGGATTCATCCTGGCCACCCATTCCTTCGATGCAATACACCACCTTTCCTTTCACTATTTTCTCGTCCAGCGTATCATAGTCGCATGAACTACAATCAAAGAGGTATATAAGATCTATCTCCTCCAAAGTTAGGCCCATTGCAACAATTATCTGAAGCAGAACTACAGCATGATTCACAAATAGCTGTAGTGATCTGTCTCTTAAGAACTAAATACAAATTTCCTTATGCCCAAATTGTTATCGGTATTTTGGGCCTATTCTTACCGTCTTACTGGCAAACGTGTGCAAACTTTTGTTGGAAACTTTTGGTAAATGAGTTCTACATATTCTCTCTCTGTCCAACCACGATTGAATCTTAAAGTGATTTACCTGGCTGAACCATAGAAAACCCTTGATGATTTGTTGGCTGCGTTTGCTCCACTGATGAGAGGATAAACTCTCATTTTCGGTGAAAATGTGTTAATTGAAATTCCCTATATACAGTCTCAATAGAAAACATGAGATTAGTTGCCTGAATAAGAAATTAATGTGCACATCAAAACTCAGATGAAGTTAAAGCAGGAGGCTTGCGGAACTTTCATCAAAATCAAAGCAGAGACTAATATATATCAGAGCCGATTATTAAAGTGGCTGCAATGTCAACCGTTTACATTTTAATTTAAAATGATGCTGATACCTCTTAATAATAGCCCACGCAAGTTTAAGAACAAGATGTTATTTCTTGCTGGACTAAATGCCTCAACAAGGACATGCGATTCCATTCCCTAATTTTGAGAAAAGACAGAACAAGATGTTATGTCTTGCTAGACTGAACGCCCTAACATGGACATCTGATTCCATTCCCTACTTTTGAGAAAAGAAAGAAGAAGAAGAAGAAACAGAGAAGAACTCACAGGAATCCTCTTGCCATTACCCAATCTGATCTTTGTCCTGAACTGTCGATCCGTGCCGCTGGCAGCTACTGTCAATATCCATGGGGCTATGTTTGCAACAGTCTGTAGCTGTGGCCCTTCGTTTCCAGCTGAGGCAGTTGTCATTATTCCCTTCTTCATGGCATGGAAGGCACCGATGGCGATTGGATCACTGAAATATCCTAAGTTGTAACCACCAATAGATACTGAAATTAAGTCCACACCATCTGCAATGGCGTCGTCGAAGCCAGCCAGGATATCCATGTCCGAGCAGCCTTCATACAACCAACACACCTTATACATGGCTATCCGGGCCATGGGGACACCCCCACGGGCCAATCCATCTCCAAGTCCAAAGAGGCTTGCACCCCTGATAGGGAGTCCAGCCAAGATGGATGAGGTGTGTGTGCCATGGCCTTTCATGTCGACCGGGGACAGTTCGTCGTCTGCACTTGGTGCTGTGGATTCCAGTCTGTAGTACCGGGCACCTATGATCTTCCTATGGAATGTTAAGCTCAATGTCAGAACTGAAAATTTCTGATACATGTAATTGGTCTAGGGTCTACCCACATGTTCTTCAGTTGGCTATGTAACACAGCAGAGTCATAGGCAACAGAGGTCTGTATTTACTGATAAAGGTATATGAATTGAGAGAGAGAGAGAGAGAGAGAGAGAGAGAGAGAGAGAGAGAGAGAGAGAGAGAGAGAGAGA
>JAYJMB010044085.1:0-31370 GCA_036873735.1 Pouteria campechiana
TATTAATTTATCCCAAATACATTTTGCAGTAGTGCAAGAGGATACTCTATCAAACTCAGATGAAGATAGTCCACAAAATAAGTAGTTCATAGCCTTTGCATTATTTTGGACTAAGGTGGCTTCCTTTTTAGTCCATGCATCTACTTCAGTAGTAGGAAGAGTGATTCCAACTTTAATAGCCTTCCAAGACTCCATATCATTACCTATAATGAATTGCTTCATCCTCAACTTCCAATAATTGAAGTTGGTTCCATCAAATTGGGGTGACCGGGTAGATGATTGCCACTCAGTGAATATCTGTAAAGAGGATGATGGGTTTACCATTTGATCACTATGAATGTTTATATAGTCTTCTCTGATACACAAAAACTCAAGAGGGGAGGGGTGAATTGGGTACTTAAAAAAAATTGCTCAACCCCTTTATGATTAATTATCCCTCTAGCAATTAATCACTCAATCAACTAAATACTCTATTCCACTCTTCCAAGAATACTTTCCTCTTAGTTTCTTGGGTTCCACTCTTCCCTATAGTAGAAATACAATAGTGCTCCCAACACTCTTCTAGATTACAACTCTAGGGGGCATAAACAGAGTGTTCCCATCACTTTTCTAAATTTTAGCTCTGGAGGGTGTAATCACAGTACTCCCAGCACTCTTCTAGATTCCAATTCTAGGGAGTGCAAATAAATAGCTCTTATCTGCACTTAGACAGTCATATCTCTTCTTGAGTATAGACTCAACCACTAGCTCAAGGAATTTGCAATAAATGAATATCAGAAGTTGAAGCACAGTTATTTCTCAATAAGCACAGGTGAAGGTTTCTAAAGATTGAATACATAAGTAAATGATCTTCCCAAAAAGTGGTTGGGAGGCTTCAAAGAAAATTGAGGAAGGTTTGAATGAAAGGCTCTTGACTCTTGAAAGATAATAAAAGGTTTTGGCTCAGATTAGTAAATGCTCTCAAGAGGATTTTTGAATAACTTCCTTAATACTTGGTTGGTCTTCTTGTTCTAACAAGGCTTCATGTATAACTGTTTTGAATTCCAGCCGTTGGTGGTAGGTGAACTCCACTAATAATAGAAGACCATTTTGATTAGTATATTTGAATTCTCTCACTTATACTTAATCCTCGTCTGCTAAAATGCTTATAGTGCTGACCTTGGAGAATATGATTTCTAGATTCTTAATAAGCATTGTTCTAGGTGTTGCTACAATAGCTAATTCTTTTATCAATATAGAAAAGGCATCATTAATTCTGAATGGAGACCAACGTTTCAGTTTGCTTATTCTTCATCTTTTACTTATGATAGATGAAGTATCTATCTAGTTGTTCATCAATTAAAGTTCCTTTCTCTTCTAGTTTGTTCTTCATAATTAGCAAATGAATTATGGAGATATCGTTTCATCACATTGTCTATTGGGTTGTCTATTATGAGTAACAGACAGATTATAGACAAATTATCCTTTCTAGTGCTTTGCCTTGTGGATTATCTGTTCAATAGTAGACGCACAAATGGCTTATTTCTTTAGCACTTTATCTGTTGAGTTGTCTGTTGTAAGTATCAGATGGACTATTGGAGCACAGATGGATTTTCTTCATTGCTTCATCTAATGGGTTGTATGTTATAATTAATAGACTAATCATTGAGGTGCAGACAAATTTTCTACACCACTTTGTCTTTTGGGTTGTCTATTATAGATAGTAGACAAGATTAGAGGTATAGACAAGCACTATTATTCTGCAACACAAACTTCTCTACTTTGCCAAAAGACCTTCACTTCTCTGCTTTGTCTGTCTATAATAGATGATCATTGGCTCACTTATGATAGACAAAGTCTGTTGTTTTGCATGTTGTTTTGCATTCATCAAATACAATCTCTACTTTGCTTGGTTTTTCATTTGAGAAATGTCTATAGCGTCACTTCATCTTTTGCTTATGCATTAGTCCATGTCTTTTTGGTCAGACAGATTGATGCTTTGGAATATCTTCTCTATGCTCATTTGTCCATGAGATCTACAACTTGATTCTGCATACTAAAAACTTAGCAACAACCATTAGTACATAATCTTTAATCAAGTTTTGTTTGTCATTGAAATCATGCATTTATTCTAATAGATATATTTTCATCAAATAATACTAAATAAAGAAATCTCTATTATTTCTATCTAACCAATCAATCTTGTATTGAATCAATTTTCAATTTAAACATACAACAAAGGGATATTTTCTATCCCTCAGAGTACACATCCAAGCTAAAACCAAACATCAATTATTCCAATCCAAGGGATACCCTTTATCCCTAATAACTAAATAACATTACTCTTAAATAAACATGGGATATCCACTATCCCTAATCAAAACATATATGTCTGAACTCATACAAATGGGCTAATCCCCATGTATTCAACCAAACATGCCCAGATTTCAAACAAAGGGATGAATATTTCCCTTCTGCCATCCAATAAAACAAATACCTACTTACCTCAAGCCTTTGGCTTCAAACCATATCTTTCCAGCTCTATACCTTTCCATCCTTCTCAAATCATCCAATATATAACAACAATCTCATTCATTTAAAATATAATTAGCTAATTCACATCAAGTCAATAGATTACTCTTTAATCATTCATAATCATGTATTCAATATATTATCCATAGCCAATCTCATATTATATAATCATCAAAAGCATGATAAACATTAGTTAAATTAAGATTTCTCAATAGGGCATTCCCAAAATTTTCATTTCTTACAACATTCATTCTACATACACATGATTATTATTTGAACATCTTTAAAACAACCTGATTACACTTTTAATTCAATTAATTCATGGCTAATATGACCCATATACACAAATCCTCTTTAACTCCTACTTAGGGTGTAACCCAAATTTTGATTCCTTTGCATAATTCACAATTTCTCAAGCCAAATCACAATAATCATTGTATTAAACCATTCCCCTTTGAATTTATAACCATATTAATCAATTTCTTCCAAAAAATCCATTTTTCCCAAAACCCTAAAAATCAAATATCTTAGATTCAGTTGGGAAATCAAGCTTACCTCTACTTACAAGCATTGTCGTACTTTCCAAATGAAGGACTAAACTCCAAGCTCAACGTTGCTCCTTCCATTTGGTGAAAATCCAATGTTTCTTCCATTTTCTTCCATTCTCCACTATTCAAATGGGTCAAAATTGGGTTTAAACAAAAATTCACTTGATTATCTAGCTAGGCAAGATGATTTCCTAGCTAAAATAGCAAGAAATTAAGTATAACAAGACTAAGGCAAAAGGGGAAGAAGAAATAGAATGAGGCGGAGAAAAGAAAAAGGAGAAATGGCTAAAAAAATCGGCCGACCAACATTTATTGCCAATCAGCTCCGCGGCGCTGCCCTTATTGTCACCGCCCCACCTTTCGAAGTTGACTGGCTCTGCAATGCCCATTCTGGAGCCATCGGTGCCAGTTTGCCGACTCCCAATTAAAGTGGATTTTTCATTCATTTTTTTATCCTGTTTTTTCACATATTTTTGCCATAATATTTTTCATAAAATCCTAACATTAAAAGACATATTTAACCTCATTTTATACATCATATAATTACACAAAAACAATTTCATTATATAAATCTAGATCATATCCAAATATATGGTCCATACTCAATTTCACAATTCATTCTCGTACATAATAGAGTAATATTTTCCACTAAAATAACTACAATGTATTCCAATACTTCGTTACCCAAAATAAACACCCTAGGTGTTACAATACTCCCCCTTGAGTTGGACTTAGAAGAACAACTTGATTGTTGGAGAGTGCCTCGCAATCAATTGCTAAATTATTTATGGCCCATAGATCTAGAATCTAGAAGAGTGTAGTAGTACTAGTTGTATTCACTATAGTGAGATAGTGGAACCCAAAACATAAGGGGTGTGTTCTTGAAAGAGTAGAGTAAGAAGGTTGTCTTGAACCACCATACATTGTGTTTTCCATATATGATTGATTTATTTTCTTACACTTTACTTTACATTGTTTATTCATAGAAAATCACATGAGCACACAAAAAGAGGGAAGTTAATTAACAAGGATAGAGCAAAAAAAATTTATAAACCCAATTCATCCCTCCCCCCTTGGGTTAAGCCAAGCCTAAGGGACCCAGAAGACTCTTAGGAAGAAGCATCCTCTAGTGGAGAGGATGACAAAGATAACACTATGATCACAAGAAGATTCAAAACAATGCTAAAGAAAAAGAAATTTGGAAGCAAATCCAAAAACTTCAAAAACAAGGATAAGAAGAAGCAGATTCCCATCTGTTATAACTGTAGTAAGCCAGGGCATATGCAATATGATTGCCCTAACTTAGACAAAAGACAAGCAGAACCAATCAGTACAATTTTTGCTTTGAAAAGAAGAACAACAACAATGACAACACTAGCAATCAAAACAGAAGTAGCAAGAGAATTGAAAAGAAGAAGAAGCGATGGCTACATGGGAAATGCTGGAGAGCATGATGCATGAAAGTTCAAGTGAGAACGAAGAAGAGCACGAAGTCCAAATTAGTACACTCACTCCAAAAGGAAGAAATCGAGAGGAGCATTACATAGGCATCAGCTTCATGGTCATCTATGAAGATGAGGTAATTTCAAAACCTAAAACTCCTAAACTTGAAGGTATTAAAAGCCAAATACAAGGACACCAAAATGGAGCTTGATAAAATGACCAATGAATGCTCCAAATTGAAATAAGAAAATTCAAAGCTTGAGGTTAGCCAAAGCACCTTAAAATAACTTGAGCATGTCAAGGTAGAAAATAATACCTTGAGAAAAACCTTGACATCCACCTTAAAATGAAACTAATGAAAAAGGGTGGAAATTTGTTGAGTCAATTTTGTGATAGTGGTTACAAAATTATGTTTGAATCTCAATGTTGTTCAATTTTAGATGAATTAGGCTCTATTGTAGTATGTGAAAAAAGGCTTGAAAATGTGTATTTGGTTGATTTGTGTGATATCCAAGCCAAGTGTCTTATTTTAAGCAATGATGAGTCCTTATTATTAATCCAAACTTCCTTTTCTTAGCTTGATTTTGATGATGAATGTGATTAACCAGTTGAGTTTTGATGATGACCAAAAACATGTGAGTAAAGTGTTAAGGTATTGATAGTTACATTCCCAAGTGTTCAATGAATATATGTACAAATCAGATTAAGGGAAGTAACCTTAGATATGTGAACAATGTGTACAAGATCATATTAGAGGAAAGATCCATAAATTAGTTAACAAGGAAGAAAATCTGGTAAATGCTCAAAGATAGATTGTACTTACACAAAATCAAAATCTAAAACAACTTTAGAAGTATTTCAAACGTGTCATCTAAGCTTGCAAGGACAAAAAATAGTTGAAGGATATGTCTGGCATCAAACAAGAGCTTCAAAGTGACTTCAGAAATTTTTCAAAAGTGATGAAGTATGTTGTTCGCTATAAACTAACTGCAAATGCATGGCGTCAAGTTTTGTAATATAATGATGAGAAAGTATAATCTCCAAAGTTACTAGTAATAATCCTAATTTTAACTAAAAAACTGAAGTAATATAAATTTAACTAAGAAGTAGAAATAGGCAAACTTTTGGTGAGAAGAATTATGGTAAAGAAACTCTAGAGGATCAATTTCACTTATACTTCAATCATGATGCTCTTAACTCATTATATATTGATCGTCCTATTGGTTTATAAATTAAGAATGCTAATTCACTCAAATTCCTCTCCTAAGTGCTAGCTAAGTATCTATTCTCAACATTCCAATTTTCATATCCTTATAAAAATCAGAAGGTAAAGAATGCATTAAACTATGTGATGCTTTTGAATGATTTCACAACACCTAAAAGCTCTCTCGAGCCATTTAGATTCTCATCTTATAATGCCTAGATTGTATCTGAGATTACCTCTCTTGAGTGTCAGATCCCAATTATGCATTCATTCAATAAATGACCAGTAAATTAAAAGCATTAAGAATAAAGCATTGTAAATAAACTAATAAGAACTCTTCCACCATATAAATCATTAGTCACACCATAATGTCAGCATAAGATCCATCTCCCCTCTAGAAGGAGGAGTTTAGCAACTCATGATGGAATAAAGATCCATATTACATTCATAAAACATTATCAAAATTCAAATCCCAACTTTAATTTAAAGTACAAATAAGAAATAAGATGGAAAATATTAAAGGAATAAAGATTAAAGTGGTAACAAACTCTTCCTAATGATGCTTGGCTTTGAAATCCAACTTTTATCTTCTTCGTTCCAAAAATCTCTCTAAAAACCCAAAAGACACTCCTCCACAAGTCCTAGTCTGTCCCCTAAGGGCATCTTCTCTTGCTTTTTATACTCCCCATTAGTTTTAGCTTTCTTGCAACACTTTAGCAGCCATTATGAAAAATCCGCAAAGCTATCATCCCTTCTTGTGTCGTGGCATTGGATTTCAATGCCGCGACATTGAACTACTGATTGAAATGCCTATGATGAATTCCATTGTAGTGTTGTGGCATTGCATTTTAGTGTCACAACATTGGCTTGTTGGATGCTAAAATTTGCACTTGGAACTTCAAATGATGTGGCATTGGATTGTTGTGCCATAGCATTAGACAAACCACATTTTCCTTGTTTAATGTTGTGGCATTGGATTTCAATGCCACGACATTGAACCTGCTATCCACTTTTCTTTGCTTCTCCTTTGTATTTCCTCCATTTCATTGTATTTTCTTTGACATGTACATTTCTTTGTTGTTTTCTTCATCTGTCTAGCAATCATGTTCCTGCAACCCAATACAAACATAAAAACCAAAAATTTACCAAAAATAACTCAAGAACAGATCAAAAGTGAGCTCAAATATATATGATATAAGTGAATAAAGTTCAATTATCACATGTTATTGAAGTAATCATAGTAAGATGCGAAAGTTCCAAGGTTAAAATAGCTTCAGAATTGCTTGAAAAGTTACGAAGGATGGCTTTAGAAGTACTGAAGCAAGTATCCAAGGCACTCCATATGTGCTGAGGCATCAAGCCTAGATGCCAAAGATTTAATGTCATTTCAGAAGTGCTAAAGTTTTACTTCAGAAGTACTAAAACATGCCTACAATGCATCTTTAAAGTTTGAACTCACAAAAGTCCAAAGTTAGCTAAGTTCAAAACTTCAGAAGTTACAAAAGAAAGCCTTAGAAGTGTTGAAGCTTTACTTTAGATGTTCCCAAGCCATATAAGAAGTACTATGTTGAACTAAACCTCTTTTAGTTGGATTGATTTTGATGATGAATATGATTTAGCCAACCAAGTTTTGATGATGAGCAAAGAGATATGAGTGAATGCTTACGCTACTGACTATTAGTTCCAAGTGTGCAGTAGCGTATAACCAATTAGCGAAATAACTCAGTAAAGTGGACAACTCATATAAGATAATATCCAAGAATAAGATCCACAAGTTCATGAGGAAGAAAATATAAATGCTCAAAGAACATGACAGGCATCATAAACAAGCTTCAAAAGAAGAAGAATGACATTGAAACTTTGAAGATTGGTATTTGAAAGATCTTCATAAAAATTCTCAAATCACTAACAAAGCAAATCAAAAAGATGCCTAACCTCAAAAAGAAACTAAGTTCCAGATTCAAGAAATTTTGGACATAGCAGAACCAATCTAGACACTGCAGAACCAAGACTTAGACACTGAAGAAGCAAATTTGGACACTGTAGAAGCAAATCCAGACATGGAAGCGAGCTTGGACATTGTGAGAGCAATCTGGACATAGGAGCTAGTTCATACTCAAAACCAAAATTTGGACTTTGCTAAAGCAAGAAGCCAAGATGCCAGACCCCAAGTCCAAAAGTGCCAAGTGCTATGATTTTGACTCAGTCATTGCTATAGTCAGTTTGTCGAAAATTTAACTTCAGACTTTGCCAACTCATCTCTTGACTAAGCCAAAAGTTTAGTCATGCAAGTAAGAGCAACTCATGCCTCTTTAAGTCTGAATTTTACTTCACACTTAACATCCATTTCTGGACATCGGTGAACCAAGTCTATTGTAAGTTGAGTCATTCATGTCAATTTGACATTTAAATCTAAACTCAGCTGAAAGAATTTTGTTGCAAGCTAAACTATTCTAGTCAATCTGAAATCTTAACTTCAGACATAGTTGCTTACTATGGACATTGCCTTCAAATTGAAGAAACTAAGAGAACATTTTAATAGGTAGAAAATCTTCATGATTCTCTCACGTTTAATGAACATCATCTTCTCCAATGAAAAGAATTTGAATCTAAGTATAAAATTAGTGAAGAGAGGCCATTCCAAGAATTTAGAAAGCAAGAAAGAGTCAGACAAGCTAGAGAAGAAAACAAGAACATTTACTCAACATTAAAGCTTTTCTTCCAACTCCACTATGCATTCAATACTTATTCTCTGTAGCTATAACACCACGTTCCTAGGGAGCTACCATTTTATATCCTAGAGAAGGATTTTACCAAAAATCCGACAGTCTCCCCTGAAATATAAGGGTTACATACCTCTACAACATTCCTCACATAACACTATATCTCCAATCATTTATACAATACTGACATAAGCAATAATACACACCCACATACTACCCAGAATCATAGGCCTCATTGCAATAAAAAATGGCATAACTAGACTTGCATGAAAATACATCCACACACATCGCATACATTCTACCATGATGACTTGCCAATACAATTACCTCATAAATTACTTAATATACATCATAACTTGAATCTTATTAAATTTCAAATTCAAGTTTAGTATGGGGGATTCTGACCCCAAATTCATCAAAGCATCTTGAAGATCACCATCTAATCCCAATCATGAGCAGCAACCCCTGGTTGGGATCCATCACCTAACTCATCAACTAAAAACAACAAATAAAATAGCGTGAGTCCAGGCTAACTCAGTAAGTTGGCAAGGTACAAAACAATAATTAATAATCTAGTGAAATAACATGTGTAAATTTATAACATGTTAAGTTTCATGACAATGTGACATGTTCTCATGCCCATAATGCATACATTCTCATTACTAGACCAACGTTCACCAAGATTAGATAGATTCTCTAAATATATTGTCATTAGTAAGTCATGCTCACAATTAGGATTCATATACTGCCTCATCATCAAGTCATCCTCGTTAAAACATATTCATCATCAACATACTCATAATCAAGACTCACTAGGAATAAGAAAACAACCCTCTCCCCTCTTTGATGTGCAATTGGTCCCTCCCTGTACCCCTAACTATAAAGCCTTCTAGGTCCACGACAACTCTCCCACTACCTTCCATGGCACCCCACCCTCATTGCTCCATAGGGATCACAAATTCATCATCGACATCTAATGAGGAAATCAAGTATATTGTACTCACAAGTTACAAGGCATCACTACCCACATATCACATATCATGTCATCCCAGCATATTTGTACCTCACAAGTATCACAACCTGCTACCCAAGCATATCTCACCCCCACGGGGTTCATATCATGTCTGTGCCATCAAGGCATATCATATACACACCTCGTAGGTGCCATACTGTATCCATGTAGCGTAGGCATATCCACACCCCACGAGTGTCATATCATATCCTTGCCACCCAGGTATATCATATCATATCTATGCCATCCCAACATATCATATCAAGTTCATATCACAATTACACTACCATATCGGGGTCCTCTACCATCCTCCCAGGGATAATGTCATGCCCCACACCCCGACCCTAAGCATTTTGGCCCTCTAGTAAATTGTTCTCTATTGGGGCTAATGCAAGACACTACCATTCCCTTTTTCTCAATTATTTCCCCACCATTTCCCTATTTCTAAGGGAACTTTTTACAAACATTTTGGTAAAGTCTACCTTGTATTTTAAGGGTTTAAACCTATGCATGCTTTTATTATTCAAATAAAATTTGCATTTAACAATTATAAATCAACTTAAACCCTTATACTGCCCAACTTACCTACATCAGCCTAGAACCTGAGTCACACCCCGATGGTAGACAAACTAGAAGAAAACTCATCCATTCACCACACCATTATGATATAACAATACATTATTCTTTCATACAAGCCAAGAATACATCAATAATTTAATCATTACAATTTTTAATGAATACACATACATCATAAGAAATTTTCATCTGTAATTTATACCCAATAAAATTAAAATCATTATCTTCAAGCTCATTTGCTTGACCTGTCCACTAACATTTGAAACAAGAAGGTGTCAGTCTGAGCAAACTTAGTGAGTAGGCATAATAGACAAAAAAAAAATAAAACAAAAAGTAGTATATTCCAACTAACACATGAATAACCACATAATAATTCAATCATACTAGGAGGACTAAATCCTTCTTCCCATTATACAATCGATGCCATTCAGGCATATAGTATCATAATCATACCATTTAGTAGCAAGTTTAGGCCATTCTGGCCCTCTCATACTATAACAATGCCATACAGGCACTTCATATCACAATGGTGCCATTTGGGCACAATATTTTATAACCATGCCATACAGGCATATGCAACCATTGAATACACTTATGGAATCCATTTCCTTATCATTATAAAATGTTGAAATGATTTAGCTACCACTCGAAATGATCCTACACACATTTATAACATATGTTCAAAGGTGACCGTAATCAAGTCATTCAGATTCATTAATCTTAATTCTAAATACCATTATATATATATATATCCATTTACACCCTGTTTCTTGCTGAGTCACATGTTCATACATCTTACATTCCCATCATACTACCCTTCACATTTAGTATGTATAACCTCAAAATAAATTTAGTTCCTAGTTAATTTCATTCCAACTTAAGTTAGTCTTTCATTTCAATTTAGGGCTTTAGAATCACAATCAAACCCTTTCTCATATAATTTAGCTTCCATTGAAGCATTTCATCGAATAATGCATATGTATTATTTAATCTATAGTATTTCAACAATTGTCTCAAGATGATTAATAGTTCCATAATTGTAAAAACAATCTAATTAAGGCTTTAAGTCAACCAATTTCCTACTTAAGCACTTATACCCAAAAGCCCTTTTTAACTTTCACCTAAGTCATGGTTTCAAAAATCAATTTCTCATTCCCAAACTAGTCCAAAACTTCAGAATCAAAGAATTAAATCATTTTTCCCATGCCAATTGCGCATAATTCATAAAATTCCTCAAAAATCACTATTCATGGCTGACATGAAACCCTAGCTTAGATATATCATTAGTTCTCATGCCAATTATATTTTAAAACAATATCATTAACTCCTTAATCATTTACTCCCATGATTCTAAGCATAATTCATGCATTTTCCACAAAAAATTAGTGTTCAAGAAAACCCTAATAGATCAAAATCATGAAATTTGATGGGGAAAAAGGAGTTTACCTTTGAATTAATGTGTGACTTCTTCCTTAGCATGAGGATTCAACATCAACTCCTCAAAATCCTCCATGATTTGCAGCAAAATAGCTTCTTCTTCCTCCTTTCACCATCAAAACTGAAGAACTTGCATTTGACTACAAGATTGATGGGTTTCTACTTCTAAACAAGATTAATCCTAGCTATAATCCTAAGAAAAAGAGAAGAGAGCAAGGGATTTGGGCTTGGGGAAAGATATAAATGGAATGGAGTAAAATGAAATGGAATGGGGTGAAAATAACGGGTCACTAACTTATCCCATCGGTTGGCACTAGAATTTGGTGCTACGGCGACACCACCACTTCTTCCATGTTTTGACGCGATCGGCACTAGATTGGGAGCAGCGACGCCATCCTTGCTGCTACCAGTTTTATGCCCTTTTGGTTGTCTTTTTCCACTCCACTTTCATCCTTCTTCCACATCTCCTTATTCATGAGATTTTCCACATAAATTTAACATTTAAATACATGTTTATTCCCCTTTTTACACATCATGAAAATACAAAAAAAAATGCCCTCTCATTATATAACAACTTTATGCACAATACCCAATTCATTTTTCTTTATAATGGAGCAAAATTTTCCATACATCCATTCATTCCCATTTATAATTAGCAAGAAACAACTTTAGTGTATTCAAACACATAATTACTAAAAATTTAACACCCCAGGTTTTACTTACCTCCCTCCTTACAAAAATTTTTGACCTCAAAATTTTAAATATCAATTAGCCTTGTTATTTTCTCATGATTTCAACTCCACAACTTGTAGATCTGTATCCACATGATACATGTGCAAGTTATGCCTTTTCAGATCATATCAACTGATCATTCAAGAGTTATTTCATAATTTACTTATACTAATGCTAACATTGATATAATGCCCAATATTCCTTTAAACCTTTGAAGTATCAATTAGCTCAACCAATTTACAATTCAATGATGTTAAAAATATAACAAAGGTGGAAACTCCTTCCACAATTTATAACCATTTTGTCAATTATATGATTCAATTTGGGTTTTATCACCATTCTCCCTATCTTACAATCTACTGGAGATACCATCTCCTAAAATCGTATGACTTAATAACCTATACAATTGACCTAGAATTCAAAAATTTTAAATTGAACCTACCATTTCTCTTTTATAATTCCCATACTATCATACTCAAGTGACTACTCATACACACAGTTAGACATTTATCAAGTCTTATGATCAAATCAATCAAGTTAGTAAAACATTATCTTTGTACAATGATTATCCAAGAAACTGTACCTATAAGAATTAAATCAACTTTACTCACCAATACTATACTTCAAGATCAAGCAAACATGAGCCATAACAGGCCATTTTTCCCAACTCATATTTCATCATAACAATAATAATAGAATTAATTATATGTCATACAATTTTCCACCAATAGATAAGAATACATTTTCCCATTACAAATATACTATTATAACATAACTCATGTGCAAACTCATAGATGTACTTGCCTAGTCCCATTATTTATGTTCAAATGATTTTTGTTCAGGCTCATACATAGCCTTCCAACCCTATACCAGGACATGTCTACCCATACCCATATCATTCCCACACCAGGATATCATTATCAAGGCATATCATTCTCATACCCATGCCCATATCAGCCTTATCACCAAGGCATATCATTCTCATATCAGGACTATGATAACTCTCATCATATTTCTCCTTATTATTAAGGCATCCACAATCAGATATCGTTATCATTTTCCAACCATAAATTTACAAACTATATAATATCTATCTTTCATATTATTTATCATATTTTATTATTATATGTATCTCACTTTATTTTGCCATCCTAACATCTCCATACTAGGCCACCCAGACCTCCACCCAACATGGGTGCAAGTCATACCGATTGTACTGGCATAACAACCAAGCCACAAGCCATTCAGGCCTCTATATAATCTTCGACCATGCAAGCCATGCCTCCAAGGCATATCCAATCTAGCCATTTAGTCCATCACTCCAATCAGGCATATCGAATCCGGCCATTCAAGCCCTCACGCCATTCAGGTGTATCTAATTTGGCTATTCGGTCCGTCCCGCCATTCAAGTGTATCCTATTCGGCAACACAGGCTACACTTTCTCTTTTTCAATGTATGATTGGTTATTCCTATAACCCTAGCTACAAAGGTGTTGTATTCATGGTAATATTATTACTACTGCCTATGACATTCCGCCTTCATTGTAACTCAAAGAATTTCAAGTTTTGCCATCTCCATCTATTGAGGGACTTAGGTGTAATGTTGCCTTATGTGTCTCACCGATACTATCATGATGGTTTTTCTTAGCTAACTACCAATCATTGGTTACACAATGATGGTTTTCATGAGCTTACCATCAATTGTTTATGCAATGATGGTTTTTACTAGCTTACCATCAACTAATTAGTTACTAAGCTTACCAGCAAACTTATAATCATGCCCTGCTTTTTCGAGGTCACTGTATTCCACCTTAATTTGCCCACTTTTAAGGTGGGGTGGTTGGGTCCCATTTTCTAAATTGCATAAAATCTACAGAAAATTGGATAGAGCCTCCCCTAAAAATTGGCCATTCAAACCTGAACAATCATTCTCCATAACATATTATATATTAACTTCAAATAAAACAATGAAATAATTTCAAAAACACACACTCTCACAATCCCACAGCCCAAGATCCGGGATGAGTCATGATGGCAATATACTCACTAGACTACATGTAATTCATCTACAAGATTAATATGACATGTCATTCCATCTATTATAGATCAAATGAAATCTATTAAACATAATCACCTAACTACAAATACATAATAAAATTTAAATTTATAATTTATAAGACCACAATGAATAAGTCTTCAATCTTGCTTACTAGTTTCAACCCATAGTTGGAATTCTTCACTTGATCTGTCAGCCAAAAATTAAATAAGAAGGTGTGAGTTTGGGCAACTCAGTAAGTAGGCAAGTACTATAGAAATTAATTATAAATAATGAAGAATGTCACATGTTCATAACAAAACATATAAAATCATTCCCAATGTTAAGACATAATACATGATTCTTTCCATTTCATTCAACAATCCTTAAGATATTAACAATAGCATACTATACATGATCCATTTCTAAACAAAATTAGAGGATATGCTCTATCCTCAATAATTACATATCCATATCATACACTGAATACCAATTATTCTAATCTAAGGGATACCCAGTATCCCAAACAATCCAAATAACATTTATTTTTAACAAAGATGGAATATCTACTATCCCCCAACAAATCATATAAGCCTAAATACAAACAAATGGGATATTCCATATCCCTATTCACTAATACATTCAATTATAAAGGGGACCTACTTAACTTATAACTTGCCAAGTTCCCTACTTTTGAATTCCATAGCTTTCCATCCAATTATTGCTAACAAGCCTTATAGGTATAACATAAATCACAATTCAATTTTAAATATGCTTCTTATACTAAGATAACTTTATTCAAAGCAATACAAGTTCATTTATCCATTTCTCACATGTTATACTTATTCATTTCATGCATCTATGGTGCTAGTGACTTTGATTCTTGCTTAAGTTAAATTGTAACCAGTCATTAACTATTATTCAACACATCAATTATTTGTCTACTACTCGTTAAATGGCCCACTTAGAGTTACTTACTATACTCTATTTCTCACTGAGGTATCTCATCAAATATCTCATAAGTTGAACAAAAGTCTCATAGATTATAATATTGTCTGTGTTCAACATATGCATATTCATTTTACTTTGTTTCTCAATCACTGACACTTCCAACCAATAATCCTTCACTCGACTTTACTAGGTTTTTAGGGTTGTATTCAAGCCCTTTACACTATCTTTATTGCTCATAATTCATTTCATTACACAAGTCATATACTTTATCTCAATCAGTATCTTACAATGGAATACTAAAAGTGCATTCATCTCTAACTATACACAATTTTCATACTACACCATTAACATATAATTACCCATAAGAGTAAGAAAATTAAATCATTATCTTGCTTAAGTAACTATTTAATCACGTTTACACAAAAGCCTTTTTTAACTCCAATGAGGACATTGTCAAAAATCAAAACTCTCATCCTTAAACAAATCCAACAACATAAATAATCAATGAGTTAAACATTTTTCCTAAGAATTAACTCATAATTCATGCTATTTCTCCCAAATCCCCAAAACTCCCTATTCATAAAAACCCTAATAAGCATAAGGCATCATTTCTTATATCCAAATTAATGTTATGACATCATTAAGCATGATTAACTAATTTCCCTCATGATTTTAACACTAAATACATCATGTTCCAAAATTCACAAAATCCTAAATAGCCAAAACATAGATTCGATTGAGAAGAACCAACTTACCACCAAATTCAAGTGTAGCTTTCACCCATAATCGAGAATCCAAGCTTAATACTCCACGTATCATCTTTTGTTTGCAGCAAATGGGGTTTTTCTCTCTAATCATCCCTCAAACAGGTTGGAAATTCAATTTTTTGGGTGCATAGAAGGAATCTAAAATAGAATTTCCCTAGGAAAAATTAGGTAAAAGGACTTAGGAGGAAGGGTTTTGGGTGTGGGAAGAAAGAAAATGGAATAAAGGTGAGAAATGGGGGGATATGGTGATTAAAAGGTTGATTGGCCTACTTATAATAAAATGGACGCCTCTGTGCCCAAACTTCCATCCCTAGGCAGCAAGTTGGGCTCATAAGCTCCCATTTGGGTGCATGGGTGCCCAAAAATCTGACTCTTGGCAGCAAGTTGGGCACATAGGAGCCCAAAATTTGGTAGCCTAACATATCCTTAGTATTTTATGCATAGTTTCCTCATACCGCATCTAATTCATGTGTTCTTGATTCCTTGGAAAGATAACTTAAAGGGATACAACTTCCATATTTAACACTTTTTTGAATCAATCTATAAATATACCAAAATTTTAGCATAAGTGACACATGTGTAATGTTTAGCTTAGCTTCATCGTATATTAATGTTTAATACATAAATTAACTCCAAAATCATGGGATGTTGCATTTGCATAAGTCACTTTAGAATTTCAATTATTCCTACACCTAATCATCCCAAAATGATCATTTACAATAATCACTCTCACCCCAAGTTCAAGCAATAACTTGTACCCTTCCAATTGCAGCAATTTACATTTTTCACTTACAAACAAACCCCCACTAGTCCAATTTCTTACAAAACATTCCTAAAATTCCTATAATCACTTCACACACATCACATGCATGAAATGAAACATGTTTATGCTATTCATCACTTATTTGAGGTCAAAATCCAAAAATCACTCATTCCGTTCTTTTTTAGCGAATTTTCTACTATATGTAATTCCATAAGCCATTTCCTTTCCAAATTCCATCCAATACTAAAATTAATGCTTCAAACACATTATAATGCATACGATAACTGGTTTAGGCCATTCATATCAATCATAGATATCCGTTTACTCAATTTCACCACTTCAGTTCTTTTTCTTTTAAATGCATTTACATAGCTCACAATGGTGAAATTTGTAAAAGTCATGGACCGAATTCTACTAATATCCACATGAGCATGTTTCAAATACCTTAAACATCATGTGTAGTTATTCATCCATTCAAAATTTTGTAATTTAAGGAAAATTGCTTGTTGAGTTCTTTTTACACCACATTGAACTCAATAGTTTAAAACTACTAAATTATGATAAAAATCCCATTTAATTGCTCATACATATCACATTTCATATAAAAACATGCTTTATTAGTTATTAAAGTCATATACATGACTTTACTCAAAATTACCACTTGGGCTCTTTTTCACTCAAAACTACTAATGAAGTCACTACTTTGTTCAATTCAATTTTCCATAACAATTTTCTTTATAATTCAATATTTACCACCTTAATTCCTCATTTTACTTAAATGTGAAAATTTTTTCCCAAATTTCAACATAACACGTGTTACACTTATACACTAGTGGTTTCACGAGCTTACCACCAATTCATTGGTTGACATTCTTATATCAAATTCAAATGTATTTATATCACTCATACAATTGTTTATCAACATCATATTTGTAGTATCAAACATTCTCATATTCATTTCACATGGACCATTAGCAATTCATACTTCATTCCAGAATCATGAACAACTCATAATTACTTCTTGCCATATAACCTAGGAACAAACCACATAAATCATTAACAATCTATCCTTAGTTCAATACACCTATAATTCCATGGTAAGTGATAACTCATAAACTGATAATATAGTCCACATATTTCAAATATACAAGCTCTTACCACACAAATACTTAATCAACCTCATACACCAATAAACAAGGGTACACATGCCCAAAAGCAACGATCCTTTTTCAACACATAGTTCATCATCCTATCCTCATGTTAGCATTAGAACATCAATTTACAAGCATCATACTTATTTCATAGCATTTCAAATTTCATAACCATGCAGTATGAACTCATACCTCAAATGCATACATTCACATCACTAGCATATGAATGTTCGTAAAGATGAAACATATTATTTTAACATCATCATAATTAGTCATCAATACTAAAATACATATCTCATCAACCTACTTACAACCTGGACTCACCATATCATTAGATTCATCTTTTAAAACCCTTAAACTAACTGTCTTCCATGTTCTGCTAGGTTCACCAACTTATATTAGGCATGTCATTTCCTATCTCTCTCCCTTCGTCATTGCCATCATGGTTTTAGAACTCATCACATACCCTACCATTCTAGTATCAGAGGAACACAGCTTTGATACCATTTGTAATGCCCCATATCCCCACCCTATGCATTTTGGGCCTTTGGTAAATTATTCTCTATTGGGGCCTATGTGAGATGCTACCATTCCCTTTTTCCTCAATAATTTCCCTGCCATTTCCTTATTTCTAAGGAAAATTTTTGCCTAAATTTTAGTAAATTCTACCCTATATTTTGAGGGTTTAAACCTATGCATGCATTTATCAATCAAAAAAAATTTCATTTAACAATTATAAAATAAAATCTTAAGCCTTTATATTGCCCAACTTACCCTCATCAAATTATAACCTGAGTTGCACCGTGATGGTAGACAAATTGGAAGAACACTCATATTTCACCACACCATTATGACATAACAATACATTACTCTTTCAAACAAGCCTAAAATACATCAATAATTGAATTATAATAATTTTTAATGAATACACATACATCATAAGAAATTTTAATCTGTAATTTATATCGAAAAAAATAAAAATCATCATCATCGAGCACCTTTGCTTGACCTATCCACTAACATTTTAAGCAGGATGGCATGAGTCTGAGCAAACTTAGTAAGTAGGCATAATAGACAACAATAATTAATCAAAAAGTAGTATATTCCAACTAACACATGAATAACCACATAATAATGCAATCATACTAGGAGGACTAAATCCTTCTTCCCATTATACATTCTATGCCATTCAGGTGTATAATATCACAATTGTACTATCTAGTTATAATGTAGCAAGTCTAGGTCATTCTGGCCCTCTCGTGTTATAATAGTGCCATACAAGCACTTCCTATCACAACAGGGCCATTTAAGCATAATATCTAATAACCATGCCATACAGGCATACGCAACCCATGCATACACTTATGGAATCCATTCCCTTATCATTAGAAAATGTCAAAATGACCTACTTGTGGGACACTCACAATCCCCATCAACACATATCAGGAAATACTCACAATCCCTTCATCCACTATTAATTACTCATCCAATTATACATATCCATATATACTATAATTAGGGGATATTACTTATCCATAGCTGAACATCTATTAATTACATGTAGATATACTAATAGTATGGACTCTATCTCGTAATCAAACACCTGTTTAGCCAACACATGGGATATCTACTATCCCCATTCATTCATACATGTCCATACAAAGCATGGGATATCCATTATTCCCATTTAATACTATTTTTAATTGGAAGAGGAGCTTACTTACCTTAATGAAGTACACACTCTCTCCATCTTTAAGTTCCATAATTCAACTACCACTCAAAATGATCCAACACACATTTATAACATATGCTCAAATTCACATTACATGTGTGTTTCATACAAAGGTGACAGTAATCAAGTCATTCAAATTCATTAATCTTAATTCTAAATACCATCATGTCCATTTACACTATGTTTCTTGTTGAGTCACATGTTCATACATCTTACATTCCCATCATGATACCCTTCACATTTAGTATGTATAACCTCAAAATAACTTTATTCCCTAATTAATTACATTTTAACATAAGTTAATCTTTCCTCTTAGTTTTGGATTTTAAAATCACAATCAAACGCTTTTTCATATAATTTAGCTTCCATTGAAAAATTTCATCAAATAATGCATAGGTATTACTTAATCTATAATATTCAGGAAGTGTCTCAAGAAAATTTCATTTTCAACCATATAAACTCATCATATGAGATGATTAATAGTTCCAAAACCATAAAAACAATCTATTTAAGGCTTTAATTCAACCAATTACCTACTCTAGCACTTATACCTAAAAGCCCTTTTTAACTTCCACCTAATTGTGGTTTCAAAAAGCAATTTCTCATTCCAAAACCAATCCAAAACTTCATAATTAATAAATTCAATCATTTTCCTGATGTCACTTACACATAATTCATGAAATCCCCCAAAAATCACTATTCACGGCTAGCAAGAAATGCTAGCTTAGATAAATATTTAGTTTTCATGCCCAATTATGTTTTAAAACACTATCATTAACTCCTTAATCATTTCGCCCCATGATTCCAAGCATAATTCATGCATTTTTCCTGAAAATTTACTATTCACAAAAACCTTAATAGAGCAAAATCATGATATTTGATGGGGAAAAGGAGTTTACCTTCGAATTCACATGTGGCTTCCTCTTTAGCACTAGGATTCAACATCAACTCCTCAAAATTCTCTATGATTTGCAAAATAATAGCTTCTTCTTCCTCCTTTCATCGTCCAAACTAAAGAACTTAGGTTTGGCTGCAAGATTGATGGATTTCTACTCCTAAACAAGATTAATCCTACTTATAATCCCAAGAAAAAGAGATGGAGAGCAAGGGATTTGGGGATGGAGAAAGAGATAAATGGAAGAAAAGTAAAATGAAATGGAATGGGGTGAAAATAATAGGTCACTACCTTATCCCATTGGTGCTAGAATCCGGCACTACAATGTTAGCCCCACTATCACCGATTTTGTGCCCTTTGTGTTGTATTTTTCCACTTCACTTTAATCCTTCTTCCACATCTCCTTTTTCATGACATTTTTCACATAAATTTCACATCAAAAGACATGTTCATTCTCCTTTTACACATCATGAAAATACAAAAAAAATATGCCCTTTGATTATATAACAACTTTATGCACAATACACAATTCATTTTTCTATATAATGGAGCAAATTTTTCCATACATTCATTCATTCCCATTTATGAATAGCAAGCAACAACTTTAGTGTATTCAAACACATAATTACTACAAACTTAACACCCAAGGTGTTACAGATAACTTTATTCCAAAAGAGTCACAAGTCATCAAATCACATCTTTACCACTCAATCATTAAGATATCCCTACATATCACATAACATCATCACATATCACTTGACTCAATCACGCTCATTATGACTCATAACTTATAATGAAATGTCATGCAATGCAATATCAAAAGCAAGTTAGTTGAATAAATATCTGAATCAAAATTCCAAAGTAAACACATAAAAATACATGAATTCGATCATTCTAAATCATAATAAAATATAATAAACATCACTCAAAACATGGTGCCCATATGTAAAATCATGGGACAATCCACACATTCACACATTTGTAACAGAAAGAAGCCTATTTACCTTAATGGAGAACAATTTCATAATTCCTTAAGTTTTACAACTTAGCTTCCAATCAATTTCTACACATATAACATTCACCAAAATTCAATTTACATATATTTCAAATGAAAAATTCTATCTGATTCATAAAATAGGTGAAACCCACCTAATCACCTCATTAAGGTTTATTCAACACTCATTACTCAATTATACATTCCAAACACTTATTAAATAATAGCATAACCTTGGTTATTTTCTCTCCTATTTTGTACATCATTTCAAGCTAAAAAATACAATTCTTAGGTGCCACAATCTGCCCATATGGTTGTCCACTTATGGGGTACTTTTCTATATGCATTTCAAGTACAAATTTTTCACTCTAATGAACCCCTATTATTGCCCATAATTTAACCATTCCTTAATCATTCTTTGAATGCATCTTATACTCTATTTTAGTGCTTAACTAATGGCCTATTAGGCGCTTTAATCAAATCATTCAAATCTACTTTGTTTCTCATAGAAGTATTTCATCAAACACTTGATATACATAAGTTGAACCATCAATTTCAACAATGGTGCAGTAGGTTGCTTACATTCTCAACATCATACAATTCATATGTAGCATATTTAACATCAAAACAACTTTTTTGATAAAATTAAGGATGAAAATGATGGGATTAACTTGATAAATTTAAAAATTTGTGTATTATTTATGAAAAATTAAGTTTTGGAATTATCATGAAAGCCCCATTGAGATAAATTTATGTGTAAGATGTGGAATTTACAAATGATTTATTATTTTTATGTGATATTTGTGGTCAAATTATCAAGCAGGCTAGAATTCATGATAAATAAAGTTTTTATGTGATTAATTAAATTAGGATTTTATGTGCATAAATTAATTAAAATTCAAAGAGAGTTACTTAGGAATTTTTATGTAAAGTATAAGAGATGATTAAGAGAGACATTAATTATATTCAATTAGGGGAAAATCATTGCAAAATGGGCTACATATGTATGCATGGATGTGTACTGCTGAAGCACCATAAGCAAGAACATTTGAGGTGCTCCATCATCTTCCTAAAAGTCAAAATGCATCCCCTTTCTGCCCTCTCCATTGCAATCCAATATCAGCCCTCCTCTCATCCCATGCTCCATTATCCTTGCAATTTTGCGTTAAAAATTTCAATTTCACTTAGGAAAATTAGTCCCCATGTAAGAACACACCATCTACACCGATTTATACTTTTAATGAGGTGGAGATAGGTTTGATTCATGCCCCTTGCTGCTGTTTGTGTGAGGATTGAAGAAATCAAGACAAGTCCTGCATTCTGGTGTGGTAAATCGACTGAGTACTCTCTTAGGTAAACCCCTTTCCTCCATTGTGCTCTATTCATGGGGTTTATTAAGCTTGGAAAATATGTGGATTTGATGGGTTTTTGATGGAGGAAAATGACTAAACATGATTGGTATCTTATTTTATGTAATTTGGACATGGTTGGACCCATATATAGCTACCCACAAAAATTGTCAGCCATATGGCTTGGGCATGGGCATGATATTTAATGATTTAATGATGAATGTAGAGTGTTAAGTATGTTAAGAGATGAATAATTATATGGGAATTATGTACATAAGTCATGCATGCTAATTGTTTGATGAAATGCATTAATGAAACTTGCTTGTGATGGAAGAATGAATGGGCAGATATAAAAACAAATTTTTAATTCTTTAATTACTTATTTGTGATGATAATTAAGTTTTGATGTCATTAATAATGAAGTGTATGTAACTGATATTGAATAAAATAGGAGACAAGTGGCTGAAATTTATAAAGCACATGATGTGTTTGTTAAATTACTTGAAGGTGAAGCAAATTGGAAGTGTAGAAATTGTTTGATAATAATTTGGGTGAAACTTATGCCTAAATTGATTGTTAATAAAGTTAAATACATGCTAATTATGTTGGAGATGATTTGTGTAAGATTGATAACACATGAGATGGATAATGTGTGGCTAAATTTTATCATTTAAGCCATGTATACAAAGTGTTTGTTAAAATGTATGTAAGGAGTGTAACATAATAAAATGAGGAACTTGGTGAAAATTTCCAAATTTGGATCATATGGAATCTCAACTTGGCATAGGGAATAATTTCCATTAAGATGAGTATTTAGAGTGTATAATTGAACAATGGGGTATGAATATACCTTAATGAGAAGATTAAGAGGGTTTAATCTATTTTATATATTGAATTAAAATTTTCAATTGAAATATATGCACACTAAATGTTGATATATGTGATATATGTAGGATCATTGAGCATGGATGAGAAGTTAAGGAACTGATGAGGATTTATGAAGTGGCTCTTCATGCAGGTAAGTAGGCTCATTTTCTATTTGAATGAAAGCATGGATAAGGATAGCAAATGTCCCATGTTTTGAATTCAGGCATGTATGAATGGATGGGTATAGTGGATATCCTATACTTTGTTAAAGTGTGGTGAATACATAAATATTATTCATAACAAGTATCCATTGGATTGACATGATTTATGTTCCTTTATGATATAAACATATGATTGCTAAGGACAGTGAGTATCCCATGGCTATGCGTATGATGATGCTTATTCTTGTGTATTGATGTCTATATAAAAGAGATAAAGAATATCCCATGTGTATAATTGTATATGTATGAATGGGTGTATTGATGGGGACAATGGGCATCCCAGTGACCTTCTTTTATGAATGCATAGGTGGATGGGATAAAGAGTATCCCATGTACAATGATGATAATTATAAATGGATGAAAATGCCAAGTGATAAAGTGATGAGAATACAAAATATCATACTTTATTTCCTTAATACATAATCTTTTACACTTATTTGACTCCTATATGCACTCATTATTCATATATTCGGATTTAGGAGACAATTAGAGTGGTTAAGTGCAAAAGGAAGTCAATTGAAGGATTTTGGATAATTTTAGCATCACTTCATATTTGGGCATAACTCTCCCATCCAATATCCAATTGAGATGATTAAAGATGTTCTGGAAACACAAGAAAAAGCTCTACAACTTTCATGCTTGGAGTTTTCAAATACAAGGACTATATTAAGGGAAAAAATAGAAAGAATGCCAAAGTTTGGATGAAGTGCAAAGGAAAAGTAACAAGAAGCAAAGCACTGTAGGTAGCAGGACGGGTGCTCTGGTGCCTAGGACCAGTGCTCCAGCATTCAAATAACATAGAGCAGCAAAAGTAGGCAACAAATTGGTTGCTTCAGCACTAGGACCAGCGCCCAGGTACTTGACTCCATTTCTCAATTTTTGAAACTTGCAGAAATTATTGTTTTGCATATTTTTGACTCCATATAAATAGTAGTTTTCTAGGGTTTTTGAGGGTTCTTTTTGCTAAGGTTTGGAGAGGATATTTTGGCTACTTTTGATGGAGAATCTTCTTCTTCTTTCTTTTCTATTTTATTTTCTTTGTAATTTCATGGCCCTGTATGGTTAAACTTTTCTTCTTGGTTTAAGGAGACAAAAGCCTCATAATCAATATATTGTGATTATGTTGATTAGCTTCACCAATTTCTATAAATCTTAATGCTACTATTAGATTAAACCTTTAGCATTGGTCTTGGGTTATTTAGTGGTTGGGGTTAATTAGAATGCTGGTTTTTAATTAACCATGTTGAAGGAGAGATAAAAAAATTAATTCCAATGGTGAATATTTAAAGTATGAATTGATTTAGAACTGCATCAATGATCAGTTATGAGATTCTTATAGCGGATGTTGTCTTGAACCAAGGTTTTATTCTTTGATATATTTCTTTTATAACACTTTCTTCATTACATTAAAAACCCTCCTTTTCTTGTTCACATTGCATAAAACTAAGCTAGATACTCCTCATAGGATAGACCCTTATTCACACTACTATAGGTAATTTAATTAGACTAAGGTTCTAAATTTGGTTGCCTATGATAGCACACCATCAGGCGATATGTCAATGTGGAATTGGAGCATAAATTAGCATGAGGCTGCGTGAGTCTATAGTATGAGATTGTGTGATCATTCGCACATGAGTTTTACTACATGGATGTTATGTTTAGCATGTAATGGACATGCTATGATGATATAATTGATTATGCTTATTAGTGATTTATTTGGTACTTTTTCACCAAATTGCCTACTTACTAAGTTTTCCCAAGACTCACCTTCTTATTTTGAGTTTTAGCTAGCAGGTCGGGTAAAGAATCCCAATTGTGGGTTGGGGCTTGTGGCAAAAATTGAAGATATGTTCATCATGGTATGATTACTTGAGATTGGAATCCCTTTATGTATATGCATTTAGAAATTTATCAGATTTTTGTAATGAGGTGTATTGATAATTAAGAAAATTAGAATGATATATATTGTATAGTATTGGCATGTCATAGTGATGAAATTGTGAATTGATTTGTGTGATTGCTAACATGATTCAGTTTTTGATCTTGGGCACTTAACTATGGGTGAGTTGGGCTATTATCGATATATGCTTTCTAGTTTATCTCACTGCTTCATAGTCATTGAAATTAAAACTATCTATTATAAAAAATTGTACAGGTATATAACCTTATATTTTAGGGTAGACTCTACAGGATTTTTGGCAAAATATTTCTCTTAAAAATAGAAAAATTATAAGGTAATGGTGAAATGCATAGGCCCCTAAGAAGGGTGTTACAGAATGGTATTAGAGCTGAGTGGTTATCTGAGTTATTTGCCCAAGTCATGATGGTAATGGTTAGCGAAAAGAGATAGGAAGTGACATGCCTAATATGAGTTGTTGAACTCATAAGGAGTATGGGAGAATAATAGTTTATGGATCATTTGAAGGCATGAGAAAGGAAGAAGGAAGCCATGTGAATGGTGTTTGTAATTTGACATGATTTGCATAGATGATATTAATATGAAATGAAAGTGATAGTGTTATGGTAGCACAAAGATAACTTCATGCTGTATATAGTTGGGGGCATATAATTACTGTGATCAGAGTGGTGCAGTGGAAGCGTAGTGGTGCCCATATGTGCACTATACTGGAATGTTTGAATTTTTTTTGTTCAGTGTATTTGAATATTAATGTTTGAATGTTATGTCTTATAGCAAGTGTGAAACGGAAATGATGAAGCTGTGATGTTTCATGATTTGGCGATGAAAATATTTGTAATGGAATCAGTGGGTTCCTTTAGGAGAAAGGTTCCACACACCCTTATTCGTTGTTTGAGTCAATTACGGCATAAGCCCCAGATGTGTATCTAGGTGAATGGCTTACTGTACGTGTTTTGTTGAGTTACTCAAAAATGAATGAATTGTGAAATGAATTATCTACCATAAACTTTGTGTGTTGTTTAATTAATTCTATGTATGTGATTGATTGTTGTAAATGATGGCCTATCCATGTGTTGCAAAATACCTAATGGTATTTTAATTGTTCCTATTTTACTGGTATGTGTAAGATGAATTATGTTATAAATACTTTGATGTGAATGAATTGGTTTGTGTACCATGATTGGTATTGTGATTAAACTGACGTTTCTTATATGATGAGAATGAATGAATTAATGGTATAGTTGAGATCCCATATGTAGGAATGATGTTGATCACATTACTTTATAAGTTGAAATGATGATAATTTGTGATTCCATATAAATGCTTGGCAATGTGTATCTGGTTATTTATTTAATTAAAAGATGCCTGGTACGATAGTGTTTGACACATAGATAATAGGTGGATGAATGAAATACCTCTAATGCTCGTGTTTGGTAGAGGTGGATGGATGAAATATCTATGATTACCATGTCTGACAAAGGTGGATGGGTGACATACATCTGATGCCTGTGTTTGGCAGAGGTGGATGGGTGACATACCTTGGATGCCTGTGTCTGGTAGAGGTGGATGGATATTCTTGCACCTATGGGCGTGGTGGCCTATACGACCGGTTATGGATCTGCCATGATGGCGAAGAGGCCAGGATTAGCTTGGTGACTTGACACTCGCATAGGGCAGAGGCCTGGGATTAGCCTAGGGCTTGACTACAATGGTTGGATAGCTTGGATATAATGTGTAGGCTTGGATTGGCCTACTGACCTAACACCTATATAGGGTGGAGGCCTGAATGGCCTAGTAATGGGACTCTCTTACTTCTTAAGTTATAGATGGAGAAGCAGGAGCAATGAGGGCGGGGTGCCACAGAGGGCAGAGATGGAACTATCATGGACCTAGTAGGCTTCGTAACTAGGGATGCATGGAGGAACCAGAACACACCAAAGAGGTTTTGCATGGAGGTGCATTATGAGCACATAGATGTTTTGTATAGTTTTAAATTTTAACACATTATGAGATTGCATGTATTGAAAGTGAATGTGATTTTTATGGATTGTTTGCAAATGCCTTGATGGTAAGGCTGGTTATGATACTTTATTATTTGTAAGTATCTACTTGTGTATAATTATGTGTTAAGAAATTGATGTATAAGTCCCATGTTAGGGTGATTATGAAGTCATGTATACATACAACAATGCTGAGCAAAGTTTTTTATCTTTTATAGATAAAGTGTGCACCTACATTAAGGAAGATAGAAGAGTAATGTTGACTTGATTTAAAGCAACTTGGATGTAAAATTACATAAATGCTATAACTAATAAAAGTAAATATTTATTGAGTAATCATGGTATATGATTAGATGGACACAACTTGTATAGTATATCATGTGTATACGGATCCACAATCTATGAGAGAATATAAATGAATGAGTTTGAAAACTCAAGAATATGGCTAGAACTAAATGACACTTAAAGTTTCAAGGATGAAAATTTTTGTAAGGGGGGCATTTTGTAACACTCGAGGTCTTGAAAATGGGGTCAAATTTTATTTTTATATTAAAATGATGACTTGAGGTAAAGAAAATTAAATTTCAAATGAAATGTTGCAGTTGTATATAAAGTGCAAGTGAATTTAATGTAAATAGACTATTAAAAATGTATGTGAGTAGTTACATGATTTGATTCTAAGATATTTGAGAAATATTATGGTGTATTTTAATGATATATTAAAGGAAATAAGTATGGGAAGAATGTATGAGAGAAAGAAAAGCAATGGAGGAAAAGGGCAAGGGTATGTTAAAAAGAAACCGTCCATGAAATTGGTGTCATTTGGATCCAATATTTGGCATAAAAGTTGGATGATTTAGAAAAAATGTTCAACATGAATGTTGTATCCCTTGAAATTATATTGCCAATGCAATAAGAATTACATGATTAGGATATTGTATGAGAAAGTTATGGACAATGCACCAAAATGGCTCTTGGTGGATAATTAAGGAAGAAAATGATAGGATTAACTTGATAAATTTGGATTTTTTTGTATTATTTATGCAAAATAATTTTGGAATTTTGCATGAAAGACCCATTGAGATAAATATATGTGTATGATGTGGAATTTTCAAATGATTAATTAATTTTTGTGTCATATTTGAGGTCTAATTATCAAGAAGGCCAGAATTCATGGTAAATAAAACTAATTTCATGGTAAATAAAGTTTGCATGTGATTAATTAAATTAGAATTTTTATGTACATAAATTAATTGAAATTTGAGGAGAGTTACTTATGAAATTTTATGTAAAATGTAAGAAATGATTAAGAGAGGCATTAATTAAATTCAATTACGTGAAAAATCATTACAAAATGGGTTGCATATGTATGCCTGGACATGCACTACTAAAGCACCATAAGTAAGAGCACTTAAGGTGCTCCATCATCTTCCTAAAAGTCAAAAAATGTCCCCTTACTACCCTCTCCATTACAATCCATGATTGGCCCTCCTCTCATCCCATGCTCCATCCTCCTTGCAATTTTGCATTAAAAATTTAAATTTCACTTAGGGAAATTCATCTCCACACAAGAACACATCATGTACACCCATTTGGACATGTAAAGAGGTGGAGATAAGTCTAATTCATGCCCCTTGCAGCTATTTATGTGAGGATTTGTAAGGCCCTAGAAATTTTAAAAATGTAAATTTTCACTATTATAAAGTTTTAGTAAATTTTATAATGCGACATACTGTAAAATTGAATTTTTGAAAAATTTTATTATTAAATTAAATGGATGAAATATCTATATTAATGTGAGGATTATGAGGATATATGTTAATTAATAATTAATAGGTGAAGAAAATTAAAAATTACATGTGGAAAGCCAAAAAATCGAGTTACCGATAATTTCTGGAAAATTTTAATTTAATCACATTTAATTGAAACATAAATGATGAAATTATGAAAATAATATATGAAAAATTGATTTGGGTATATGATATATCAAATGTATGACTCACATGTGTAAAGAATGATAATTTGATAGCATTTTGAAAATTCAAGAGAGTGAATGTGCATAGAAGTGGGTGGAGCATAGACTACTAAAATAAAAAAAATAATATAAAAGTTATGTTTTTGCAATGCCCATACCATTTCCATCGTTTCAATCTTCCAGCCCATGCTAGCCAACATAAACCCTTCACTTCATCATCCCAATCTTCCATTTTAGACAATTTTGCTTCAAGTGATCCATAGCAAATTTTGATTCAAGTCATTAGTGGGCCATAGGATGTATTTTTTTTGAGATCAAGAAGTGGTAGTCACCCAAACCTGGTGAAGTATTGCTGATCAGTGGGACCCACCAAAGGAATTGAAAATTAAGGTAAGTGCTTAATCTACTTTGAAATGGTGATGATATTTATGAAAGAATAGTATGCAAAAGTTGATTTATCTTCAAGGAATTTCAAACCCTAATTCAAGGGGGCTTACTGAAAATTTTAATAGGGAATTAAGGCTTTGTTAGAGGGTGGAAATTGGAGTGTGAGGGTTGTACAAATTACTAAATTAATTAAGATAAGCAGGTAGTTGTTTTAAGTTATGATTTGGGCAACTATAATCTAGAATTTTTGTATATGAGTTATAAGATTTTAAACATGCATTTTCTACCTCATCCAACCATAATTAATTTATTCTATTAGCATGAATTAAATTGTATTGAAAACAATGAAATTCGGATGAACAGTGCACTGACAGAACACCTTACCAAGTACCCCTTTTGAGGTTGATTAAAAACTAATTTAGTGATATTATTTTGCTAAAAAAATATTAGATTAAAATAGATATAAATTAATACTATCATTGTAAATCCCATGAACAAAGTCCACTATTTGACCCCTCAAAAAAATAGGAACATTAAATATCCTGAAAATGAGATGCTGATAGCGTTCCACCCTTTTGACAATTTGCTTTATTTTTAATATTTTTCTTTTAAATTAATTTAAGATGAAATTTTTACTAAAATTCTATTATATTATGAGGAATTGGTGTAATAATTTTTATGGGAAAAATAGATGTATAATCTCGTTTAACTTTATTTCTTTATATGTTTATATTTTAATTTTAAATTGATCAATTTACATTATTTTGACCTAAAATTTGGAAAAAAAATTCTTCATATTATTTATAATATAAAAACATATTTTAAGGTCAATTAGATATTTATAAAATAGTAAACAAGAATTTTATTTCAGAAATTATGTACATGTATTCTATGCCCTCGGGAGTGCCGATAAAATTTAGTTTTGGCGCCTGATTGGCTCAGAGCCTAGCGTGGCTCATTTATATATTTTATGATAGCCATGGGGCTAACTTGTGTCCGCCATATGGCGAGGAGTGGCCTAGTTGGCCAATGGGCAATTGTGTGGGCAACCGGCACGGCCGGGCGTTGCTATTGACTTGGATGGCCTAATTGCCATGGTTGGCCTGAGTAGCTTGTGTAGGCATGTTTATGGAGAACTGGTACTCTTGTGAGGTGATGAGGGCGGGGTGCCATTGGATA
>JAYJMB010044096.1:0-31368 GCA_036873735.1 Pouteria campechiana
TTTTTACTTTCATACTTTCTCACATAATATCTTATAGGCCTCGCGCGCTGTAATCATCATCTTGCGTGGTATGTTGAAAATTTGCTTTTCTTGTGAATGGGCTAAGAAGCCTTTGGCTACTTGAAGTGTCACCCATACCACTCCTATGACCACCATCACCATCATCGCCATCGTCGTCCCCATCATTGTCAGCATCGTTATCATTATCGCCATCTTCATCACCAATACCACCACCACCACCACTTTTTATCCTTAAAGAAGATTCTGCGCTTGATAATAATTTAAATCAAGATGAGTTAGAAGGATCTTGTGATTGGGAAGTGCTTCCAGATCTTATCGATGCATCAAAGTCATCTATTGGGGTTCTTCTCTTCTCTAATATTCTTTGTACTTTAACTTCTTGTTCATGAGCTATAATCATTATAAGGGGTCCTCTCTTTCATCATCTTTCTCTAGGTGTGCGTAATACTCTATCATTATTAAATCTAATGGGCCTTCAAGAGTGCTTTCTTTAGATCGAAGTAATCTTTCCCGAAGTTGTATATTGTAATAACAGAACACCAAATCTTATAGCCTCTAGTATCCGAATTTGTTTCCTTTGCATATATGGATTAATGAGATTGTGCTCTAATTACGCTCACATGGTGATGAAGATATTGTTCGGCTTAGTATTCTATATGCTAATAGCTTCAAATTTGGGGTATCTATACCATAACAGTTCCACTATTCACCTATGAAAGGAAATTTAGATTTATTAGTATTTAAAAAAAGAAGAAGTAAACATACCACTATCCTTTACTTACATGGCAACGCTTTACTTCTTAATTGGATTGTTACATTTATTCCATATAACCCCTTGACATCTTGGAGGTATATCAATTATAGCATTGAAGAAAATAAATATTATTAATATGCTATTTTTAAACAACAAACTATCTTTGAAAATGATACAAGTGTATTAAGTTGTATATAATTACCTTACTGACAAGATTTCTAATGAATCATTGGGATTGTTAGGAAAAAGCTTTTTTTAAACACCTTAAAAACCAAGGTACCAAACTGGGCATCTTGACCTAGATGCCACTCATAATGATATTTGGATTTCAGCAATAAGATGCAGAAATTAAAAATTAAGTTAATGTAAACAACAATGACCTCCATATTTTCAATGAAACAGAAACTTATTAAATCATATAGGGGATGACTTAGCATGCCCTCCCAACAAGTCTCTATAATTTGCAGAATCCAATTTACTCCCTTAGAATTGTTCTCTTTGATTGCTTACATCATAAAACAAATGGATTCATACATGGAACCTATAGATGTATATATTTTAGTATCTATTGTCCTTAAAACTCGGTAGATAGGTTTTAGTATGCCCAACGCTCATCGCACTCGATTCTAAAATACCGTTGTCATGATAATATCGTGTGCTTTCTTCCCCTTTATTGTCTTTCTGTATTTTGGGGTACGCCACTCATTGGAATTAAAAGCTGTGGTCAAGGCTTGATGAACCTTGTATAAGCTATCCGATGCAATGTAATTTGTAGCAAATCCTGTTTTGCCAGGGCGAACAATTTCTTTATCATATTCAAATGTCTTATGAAACATAAAAAGAATCTAACTATGGTTGTATATAAACTTCAGGATCGTATATGCGTTTTGAGGTATTTTTTGCATAGCTCGATGATGGCTAATATCCTCCAACATCAAATTAATACAATGTGTAGCATAGGGTGTCCAATATAAAGAATCTCTCTTTCAGTGTTCTTTTAGCATTTTTATAAGCAATCCCATTGTCTCTAACAATTTGTACTTCAATCATTTTTTCTAATTCCTGCTTAATGTAGTGGGCATCCTTTATATATGACGATGCATCTATTGATTTTATAAATGGTGATATGCCTTTGCAATACACCATAAAATTAATTATGGACATTTTTGTTGAGCTTGTCCATTCATCACACATAATGGTTACCCCCGTAAGTTTCTCAATGGTGTGTCTGATTATTTATCTAGTTATTTATTTCTGTCACTTATTCCTTTAATACTTTCCACAAATTTTTCTTATTGTAGTGGGCTTTACATTCTCTCTCTCTCTTTGAGCGATAGCTACCAAGTTCTTAAATGCTTCTATATCTGTCGTCTGTACTAGAATTGCATTGTAGAAAATAATTGGATCTAAGTCTTCTAAGCTAGAAAACACTGTCGCTTCCCTTATTGAACATTTGTTTTTTTTTCTGTTTTTTGCACTCTCCCCACTCGCCCATATAATTTAGGCTTTGCTACCTTCATACTCTTGTTATGTCCAAAATATCCCATAATTCTACCCTTTTTATCATTTCGACCGCCCCCTGCTACCACCACAAACTTCCCTAATAAACCCATAGAATGTTGGCCTGTTCCTCTCTAATCTGTTCATCTGCTTTGCTTCCCATTGATTCGCTCTAGTTGCATGCATAGCTCTCCTGATGTCATTATTATTATCCTCATCTTTTTCATCATCAACATCCACAGGATATGGAAATCTATATAATTTGTCATTAAATTTTCTCTCATTTTGCTTTTTGATTCCCTAAAATTCACTCCTGTAGATAAACCAAATTCTCCTTCAACTGAGTAATGCCTTCAGACTTCATTTTTTGACAATAATAATTGCATTTTCCCCCATTTGGATACTCTTCCATTAGTCTCCCATGCTCCCAAGCCGTATCTTATGGTTTGATTTTACTACTTTTTTTGGAATCAGATATATTAAACCTGAAATGAACACAATGGTGAATATTATAAACCCATCATTTGTTTCCATATTGTATATCCAAAATTGAAGTTGTAAATAATTATTATTATAAGCTATTTAAGTAAATAAAATGGCTAAAAACTATTTTATGTTGTAAAAAAATAAACAAAGCTTTTTTTCGGGATAAATTAAGTTTTTAAAAAATCTCATTTTTTTTAAAAAACACAAACTTTGTCCCTAAACTTTATAGACTTAAATTAAGGCTATAGATAATTATATTACATACTATTAAATTAAAAAAATAACTGAAAAATAATCAATAAAAATATAAATATTATACATTTTTTAAACCTTTAAAAGCAGAGAAATTATACCACATTTTTTGCAGTCAATATACAATAAATACAAAAAATAAAACTAAAACTTAGAATTAAAAATCTGTTTACTATAAATAGATGCAATTTTGGCCTTTTAAAATACAAAAAAAACTAAAAAAGGGTATTATCTCTAACAGTTGCCGATCGAGCACCCTATTGAGGATTTCGAAGCTTCAACTGTTGAAAAATCACACTAAAATGGAGTTTCTGACTTTGAGGATGAAGAACACAAACTGCCGTGGCACTCTCAAGTGTAGATCTTCCCTTTCAGCAAAAACATTGATGTTTTTGTATTTAAAGTAAATCTCTTCAAAAATGAGTTTTGAAGCTTCAAGGGGAGATTTTGAAACCCAAAAAATAACATGGAGGGAGATCTTAGCAATTTTGAAAAAATTCACCATGCTGTTGTCATATATTCTTAAATTGGTAGCTAAAAACTTTGTTTTGTTGTGCAAATCTTACAATGGAAGCGTTGAAAAAGGATTAACAACACTCAGAGATGGGTTTTGGGAAGTCACAAGGTGAATTGCTGGGGAATCTCTCCTCCTTTTCTCTTCTGTTGTAGCTAACAAGATTTTCGCCAAAAACTCAATATTTTGGAGAAAATCTTGATATTTTCGATATTTTCTTGAGATTTTGGATATTATCTTGAGATTTTGGAGATAATATTTGATAATTTGGAGATAATTTGGAAATAATCTCCTAACCTAGGAGATTTTGGGTTTTTCTAGGCGAGAACATCTTGCTAGAGGGCTGTAGTGATATTTTTTGATGATAATTTTGCTGAAAATATTGATTTTGCAAACATTGTTTTAAAGTAGTCATCAGCAATTTAGAACAGATGGGAGCCATATGCTATGTACAGTCCACATAAAAGTTGATATCCATCACATATCCACTTTCAATATGAAATTAAATTCTTAGTGGAATATGAGCCCTTTCATTGTAAGCATGAGTCTTACCTGAAATCTTTCTTGCCACAAGTGGAAAAACAACTTTTTTCTTATCAACATCCAGTGGTTATTGTATTTTTGATAAGAAGAAAAGTAAACGGATTGCAACTTCTAAATGCCACTTACTGCTTTTTCCTATAATGAATGGAAAGATATTTCCTATAAGCATTCCCAATGGAAACTCACTTAGGGTCCGTTTGGATGCATTAGGAAGAGAGTATATATTCTCTTTTACATTCTTTTTTAGATGGATGTAATATCTTAATCATAACAATTTTCTCATCATTACCTATATTTTCAATCATTTCTCCTTACTTTTTCATTAAGAGTGTATTTGGGAATGAGGAAAACGAGTGAGAAAAAAAGGAATATGGAAAAGTAAGGGAAATATAGTGATTATAAATAAAGTGAATAAAGATAAAATAAGTAAGCTTTTTGCATGAAAAAATGAGAAATAATGATTGAAAATATAGGTAATGATGATGAAAAGTAGGGTTGTTTGGTACTTAAAATGTCAAATCATATTAACAGGTATGAAAAAGGTGTTGGAAAAGAGTGGAAGAATTTTCCACTCCACCCTTTTTTCGTCGTTATGAAACACACCCTATATTGCTGATATAATTCCCATCTACACTTTCTTGATAGACTTTCTAATACACCTCTTTCTGATACACTTGCAGACCCTAAATTTGGTTCCTATAATAAACCTACTTCCAATATTTTACATTTATAGGCCATTAGAATGCAGGTCTGGTAATGAACAAAAAGCATGAGGTTGGCTGTACTCAGTTGATGAATATAATCTTATGGGTCCTATACAGCTGTGAATACGGTCATATGGTCATATGCTCACTATGTTAAGAGGTTTGTCGTTTGAAATATAGTGGATATTGTCAGTAATCTTTAGACAATAAATAAGCAATGTGGATATTGCTTAACTGTAAATATAGTTGTAGGAATCCATGCTATGAAGGTAATTTACATTTTGAAGTTTTCCTCTTATTTTTAACCATATATTCCCTTGTATAGTTATGAGATCATGGTTAGTTTGAAAGGTGTCCCCAACATTTTTCATTTGCATATAACATCTTTACTGTGTTGTTGGTGTTCTCTACCTCCGAGGACAGATCATGCCATAAAATGTGTGGGAGCGCAATACTGTCACTATTGTGTTTCTTCTATTTTAAGCCTACAAATGCAAATGACAAGAGCATCCTATTGAGGAATCCTTATGGGGCATGGTCCTTCCATGGTGGATATTGAGTCGTTGGACCCACTATTTAGAACTGAGAACCCAACAGAAATTTGATGAATTGTCTATTTTTATCACACTGATGCATTGCAAGAGACGATCAAAATTTTTGGCCATTGTATGTTCCAAGTCATTCAAACATGATGCATGGCCTATATCTGACACCAACATGTATATTTCGCAATCTTTTTCTTGAGTGCAGCATCTACTAGGGGGAGCTGCAAACTTAGTCGCATGATCCTCCTAATCAGATTCCAGCTACACGTCAAATTGTTTTTAGGAACATGCTCATGCTCTCGCTTCCTCTATTTGTACAAGGAAACATTTTGAGCTGGATTCCTGTTTCGTGCTCACAATCTGTGAGCCTATGGTTGTATGAATCCAGAGTAGGCTCTGACATCTTTTTGGTTCTCAAGACCCTACTTTGGTTACTAGAGGGAAGTGATGGAGCAATGAATCCAGGGATTTGTATATCCCAAACTAAACAATTGATTCACTCTGAATGTTAGGACTTTCCACCTTTTAATTTAAGTACCTAAAAGGTCCTATGATCATCCATCAAGTTTATTGTGCTCTTAAGAATGGTTTTCTTTTCCTCTTTTATGATGCATATCGACCCTTGTTTGACTTGTTTTGCTTGGTTGATTGTTGATTTGTTTTTCATGTGCAGTTGGCTTTCTTGCAAATGTTGGTGGTCTGTATGCATTTAGCATTGCCATTTTCTCTTTCTTCTTATTACAAGTAAGTTGCTGGTTATAAAACTCAACTAAATGTTTGTTCTTTTCAAGCATTGACCTGTTTTCCCACATTTGCATGGTTGAAGAGCTAGTTTTTTACGCTTGTCCTGTGTTTCTCTTATTATCTATCTGATGTAGGATGGGTTGCCCTAAATCAATGAAAAAAGGGAAGAAAGAGAAAGATTCTCTCAATAGGAAAAAGAAGGGATGAGAGCGAATAAATAATAGATGAATTAGGGAAAGAAATCAGAAAGAAACAAGGTTAGAAATTTCAATAACTCTTAATTAATAATTCATTAATTATAGCAGTAAAAACCTCCTTCAAAGCAATCTATTTATAGGAAATAAATGAAGCCCTGATGCAACCCTAATGTATTGTATATAAATAAAAACCTTAATAAAACAAATAAAAATTGTAATCCAAAACATTCATAAAGTTGATCCATATGTTGATCACTTGATGCATGTCTCTCTTCACGCATTACATCATTCTCCTCGGCTTGAAAAAAAAAAACACGCACTCAAGTTGAAATTGAAGGACTAATTTTCTCATTGTATGGTGTTGAAGATGGAAACAAGCTGTAGGAGACTCTTTACTACATTTTGATTCCTGCAAAATACATCTGTAGCAAATTCATAGTTTTCATTGCTTAAAAGTAATTTCTCATCTCATATTGGCATGTAAACTATGATCAAGGAATCAATGGAACAATGGAAGGACAAAGAAATAGGCCAAATGATTCAAATTCAATAATGATCAATGTAAAGTTCTTTCCTACAGACAAGTCTCCTGGACTTTAGTTAATTAATCTGGATCATCAAGTACACAGTTAGAAGGTTCTTCGAGGGATTCAACAACACAATCAACTTTCAATTCTTCAGGCAGGCCATTATCTTCAACATTTATGGCTAGAGTATGATTTGCACATTGTGATGCTTTGTGATCTAAAATTGTACTTCGGATTCCTTAGGACGAACACTAGAAACAGTGTTCGTGAGGTTGCTAATTGCTGTTTTCTAACCAACACTCGTATTCCCTTTAGGCTTTAGATAATATGGCTTGTGGCTGTGCAGGCTTATTTACTCTTTGGAATGGGACAAACTTATTAACGGGTTTAGTTGGCTGAAATTCCTCTAGTTCTAAAACCTTGTAGACAGTTTCTTCTATGGTGCATGATGCATGCAAAATAAGTTCCCTTTTCAGGTCATGTTTAAGCCCATTGATGAACTTAGAGTATGTCGCCCTTTGATCTTGATTAATTCTACTCCACCAAAGTAAATCATCAATTTTTTTGATAATATTCAACGATACTTAAAGTTCATTGCCTCACATTCATCTATTGTTCAATCAATTGATATTGTCTCCAATTTACTGATATGTCGGAGATATTGTTGTTTTAGTTACAAATTATGACCCGAAGCCCAATCATTTCTTCTCAAACAACTGTGATAATATTCCTAAATCATTAAAAAGCTCATATCTATTTAATGATATTGACTTTATAGTAATTATATACCTAATTTTCATATATTAAAATCATACTAAATTTGTTGGGGTTGTATGTATAGGTCTCTTATGCATTTTTATTGGTCATTAAATGTTGATATTTAAAGTAATACTTTTGGCTTAAATGTATATTTATATTTATCTTAATTTGTCATGAAGTTTTATTGATTATTTTTAGACTTTTAATTTTTTTTATTTTTCTTATAAATTTCCCCAAAAAAAATGTTGTTATTTCCAATAAAAGTGATAATATATTTTTTATGGTGCCACTGGTATATTTTTAATTACTGATAAAGTGAACACTGCTCCTATCTAGGGTTCTCGTGTATTCTGCTTTGAGAAATCTCTTGCTTCAACTAAGATTGTGCATATGGCTTCAAGAACCTTGATCTTAGGTGCATATGTTAAAAGTACTGGTTTTGGATAAATGTTAGGTGTCCTTGGATACTGATGATAATCCACCTTGTGCCTATTCATCTCCATAAATAAACAAGGATAATACCGTGATTGATTGCTTGTAGAAAATGGTGTTAAATTTCCTAACTAGTACTATTCTTGGTTGCCGTTGCACATGGCCAACCCACTTAAGTCTGCTCTCTCTTATTTTATTACTTATTAATTTTTTAGATTATCTTGAATTATTTCATTTCTAATTTTATTGCTTCTTGTTTTATCACGCACCCACTTCAACATTCTCATTTTAGCTATCCTTATTTTAAGGATATATTGTTTTTTGGTATCCATCTTTCCTCTGTATTAGGCATATCCAATCTTATGGCTGCTATATGAAAATTTTCTTTTAATTTAATTGGAACTCTACAATCACATAAAATTCTTGAAATGCAATGTCATTTCTTCTACCTAGCATAAATTTGATGTACAACATTGTTATTGATTTCTCTGCTTGCTTCAAGTATTCATTTTGGATACGTTAAGTATCAATTTCTCCAGCTTCAACTATTGTCACATGAGGCAAGATCAATGCTGGAAATTTTTGTGACAGATTGTGCGCTTGGAAGTCTCCTAGATGTAGAATGAACAAATGTGCACCAAAGAGATAAATTGGTTAATGGAAGTCACATAGACAGAGTTGGCATATGTAAGTACCTGGGCTAGGAATAAGTCTGTCCAGGAGACGGTGCATGCTTGAAAGTTCCCTGGGAGGGGTTTGACTAATTCCCCGCCTGAATTCCTTTGGTATATTTTGTGACCAGGAGACATGGTGCATATTTGAAAGTTCTGTGGGCAGAGAATGGATAAGTCCCCTGAATTTCTATGATATATTCTGTGCCCAGGAGACGGTGGGTACTTGAAAGTTCTCTGTGTGGGGAATGATTATTTCATTTTTGAGTTCGTGTGATGTTTACTAACTAGCTTCTAAGCTTTTTCGGTAATAAAAGGGGTTTGTTATGCCCCTTATATTCCGAAAATAACTAAATTAACCTTCAAGAAGTCAACATATAGAAACGTGTTATTTGGTTTTTCCTCCCCCAAGCTTGCACAGTAGCTGCCCTGTTGAGTCTCCTCCAAGCCTGAACAGTAGCTGCCCCTTAAGTTTCTAGGATCTGTTTGATGTTCCAAAAAGAAGAAATATGTCTCTAGTATCTATTTGATCTTCCAAAAAGAAGAAATGCAGGTCTCTAGGATCTCTTCAATGTTCCAAAATGAAGAAATATAGGTCTTTAGGATCTTTTGATATTCTAAAAAGAAATATGAACACTGACTCCAATCTTTTTAGAATGGAGAAAAGGGTGCTAAATTCTTTCTACCTCATTCATTTTGCAAAAACCAAGACTCTTCCTGTGTTGAAATTCGTATGTCAATCAGGATGACATCAGCCATATCTTGGAAAGGAGCTCAACTCTAACCTAAAGTTTTTAATGCACTCCCTTATTTGCGCTTTTTTGAAATTATCTTTGGAAAACTACACTGCCTCTTTAGTGTTTGATGAAAATTTGCAGCGAAATGGCTAGCCAGTTACTCTTGATTGGAGATCAAAACCAGTGCATGAGGTGCCATACAACTTGCAATCACATTGCAGGGTCCCTCAGAATTTTGGTGCTGGACAGGTTTCAAGTCAGTAGTGACTCCATTGCCACATTCAACAACAGCCATCACGTGGTCCATCTTTGGGACCCAAAGCTATATAATGGGAACTGAATCCTAGTTCTACCAATTATTCTAATATCATTGAAGATACATCAAGTATTTTCTGTGCCTTATATGTTACTTGTGGATCCACTTTGTTTATCATTCAAGATAGGTAAACATCTCTAGGAAACCGAATTGTAGTAGATGTGGAAGCTGGGGTGTATTTTGCATGGATACTTTGGTTAGGCAGAAATCTTTATCATTTTTTTATGACTGAACATATAATTTGGTAGGTTTAAAAGTTATTGCTGTTAACTTTGCAATTCACAGTTTGAATACAGAATTAAGAAACTCCGGAATGAAGATAGTGTGTTACGGAATATAAGAAGTAGGAGGAGAGCTCAATTGCGTTGGGACAAGGTATGTTTTGCAGCCAGAGAAAATTCGATTTTGTATATTTCTTAACCGTGAATGCAACTTATATTGATATATCCAGATTTCTTCAATTTTTGGTCAGTTGAGGAAATATGTGATGTACACATGGGGTCCTAATAATCTGGACGGTGAGAATAAATACTCTACAAGGGAGCATTCTATATCGGGTTCTATTCATGGATTTGGATCGCTTCACAAGAGAAAACCAAGTACATTGGATTCTATAAATATCAACCGAAGTACGAATTCTGCCATTGAGACGGTACATTTCATTAATTTTTCCGTTGTGTTTGTGTATGAAGCAGTGGACGATAACGTCTTCAAATGACAAGTGATTTAAATGCTTTCTCCTCATATTAACTTCTTTAGTAACTATTGGATTCCAGAAAGTTATTCCAGGAGCTTCACAGATGGAGATGGTGAAGAAATTTTCAGGACAGGGAAATGAAAATCTTGAAACGGATTTTTCTGATTCAGAGGGCACACGTGTGAGTGGAATCTACTTTTGTGCTTCATTTGTTGTTGATTTATGATTTATTTGATAAAGATTGTTTGCTGTTAGCTGATGAAGTGCCCTTTAACTTGGTTATATTTGACTGATTAGTGTAATTTGTGAATGTAGACACCCCACAATCCTTGATCAAAACCCAGACAATAAGCAAGTGGCCCAGATCGTCTTGCACAAGTGTCCTCTACAAAGCCTAGTCTATAGAAGCATTCCACTTGGCTCAAGTCAAGCCTTTCCTCAAGGCCCAGAAGGCTAGCCTCTTTTCAAGGTCCAACAGGCCTGCAAAGCCCAACTAACCAGCCAGGCTTAATTGGCCAGCTAGGCCCTATGACACATATCTGAATAGGATAGTTCAGTTCCCTCTCTTAAATATTGGTGGGGTCCACGTCCACTAAAGAGAGAGGTGGGAGGACTCATCTTCCCTTCTACGTACTTATGATTTATTTTTTCCTTTCCCCCATTTAGAGGGTCTACTATTTTTTCCAAGGTCTTCTTTTTATTCTATCAGATCTTTTCAATTCTACTTGTCCTTGTGTTCTCCATCAATTTGGTATTAGAGCCAAAGCTTAGCACCAGATTTTTCACATTCTGTCAACAATCTTCGTTTGCTGTTTTCTGCATTGCTGCATGCCTCACACTTCATCTCTGTCATCCTCCATCACATATGCACAAAAATCCCCTTTTCCTGATGGGATTCCCATCAGTCACTTTATATTACTGTTGTCAGTTGTTATTAAGACATTGGAGATCTTGCTGTGAAGACAAGTCCTTCCATTTCAAGCTCCTCCAACTGCAACACTTTTTTTTTCTCAAATAGACCTGCACCATCTTTCTTATTGATCCATGTTCAACATGGCAACCATCTTCTTCAGTTACGATTGTTTTCAACCATGCATCAACACTGCCATCTTGGTTTGGTTGCCAACTCCATTCCACAGTGGTATGTTCAGATCCTGCATTGCTATGTAAGAAAAAAGAAAGAAACGGAGAAGAATGAGGCATTCCTTGCATTCACATGTAGATGTAGGAGGCAGCCATCCATGCCACACTGTTATAGGTTTCACTTGCAATCTTAACAATGGCAGTCAATAATTTCATCTTCCTTGCAACAGATTGTCAGCGTGCCTTCCTTAAGCCTTCGGCATACTTTGAGAAGGTTTTTAGGTTCTCCAAAACCCATTGCTTGTTGTAGTGGAAAAAAGGGGCTGATGAAAACCATTAAAAGTGACTTTTGAGCTTTCGAAAACCGAGTCCCTCCATTTTTTGGATTTGGAATTAAATCATTGGACTTAGAATATTTGCAAATTGATCTCATCTAGCTTTTTTATGCAATTATCCCTCTTGAGTTTTTCACATTTACAAAAAGTTTCCTTAGTCTCTGGAAATTACAAAACAGTCAAAAATTGCAGAATGGCCATAATATTTTCTGCAAATTGCATTTAGTCCCTTAAGATTCTTCAAAATTGGAAACTAATTTCTATTTTCTAAATTTACTGAAATATTCTATTTTCTAAAATTTCAAAGACACCTATTTTCAAATAAAGAAAATCTATAAGCCCAACTTTTGTTCTTCTTTAACCAAATTAATGAGGGCTTCTTATTCTTCTTGTGATCCTTTTCATGGAGATTCTCATCGTTATTATCCCTTAAGCTATTCAACTACAATTTCTTATGACTTTGATTATTCCAGTAATAAAAAGAAAGACGTGCAAGTTTCAATTTATGCTAGAAAAGTTCCATTTACACTGGTCAATCAGATATTCATGATCTCAATGTTTACATGAAGTCTGCAGAAATAATTTTGAATACTATGATATGAGTGAGGATGGAAAGTTAAATTTTGTAGCTTCAAAATTAATCTAAGAAGTAAGCTACTTATGGTGTAGAATTGAACCAAATTTGTAGATTTGCGCCAATTATTATTTGCAATTGGTTGGATTCGAAGTTAACTTTGAGAGAGGCGTGTGTCATTCCATAGTTGTATATGACAATCAAAGTATGGAAGAATATTTAGACTAATTATTATGATTTGATGATCAGATGTAAGATATGGATGACAATTGATGAACAGTTGAAGAAATATTTTAAAGGTTTGAAGTATAATTTGAGATTATAACCGGTGAGCATGGAATTTAGGGATTTGAATTAAGCATATTAAATGACAAAACAGGTTGAAAAAAAACTAAGAAAAGAAGCAAGTGACAAGAAAGGTGACAAGATATACAAAACTTCAAATTAAGAAGTATGCATATCTACCTTCCTGAATTGATACTTATTCCTTTAATGTTGTTGCTAAATCTCAAGTACGAGACTTAGCAGCTTTAATAGCTAAGTTGGTCTAGCAAATGGATAAAATGAGCTAAAGAATTAAATCATGGGGAGTATATCTTGTCGAAGACTGAAGGAGTGACTTCCAAAAGTCTAATGTGCAGCTTATGATCAACCAATTACATATATTTGAATCAAACTTTTATCTTGTAGAATTTGGGCAGATTTGGAAAAATGCTCAGTTGCATGATCGCACCTTCTATGCACAATTGTGGCTCTCATAAATTGATTGACCTACAATTTGGTTGCAATTTTTTGATTTTAAAACTATATCATTGAAGTTATTAAGATAATTTAAACTATAGATAGTTTTATTGGCATTTGTTTTAATTGTTTTTGGTAAAGGATGCACATAGAATTGATTTTTAATTACATTTCTTATCAAAATTATTTTAAAATATAATTAAATGGAAAAAAAATCCATTTTGAGAATTTTACTATCACATAATTTATTAAAATCATGTAAAACTTGCATTTTCTTACTTTTTCTATAATATCTAACTGGTGTGGCTATGCTTTTAGGCAATATTAATCATATTTATCTTTCTGAAAAAGTGAATTTTATATATCTCAAAGGAGTAGTATATCTTTGATAGTGATACAGTGATGTTTGGTAATGTGGAGATTTTTTTAAGGCTTGTGTGAAGGGGATGGGAATGAATGATCATCCTACACAAAGCATAAATTATGCCTTATTCAACTTAACTGTGTATTTCAAGTATGATATTGGTGATGTTATGTTGAGCTCCTTTTATTTGAAAGTAGTTTACCATTGTTGTTGTTTATGAGGCTAATTTTTTGTCAGGAACGTTTCTCATGGGGAGAAACTGCAGATAATTGTACAAATCATGTAAAGATATGAAAATGCTTGAGCTTAATGAGAGCAAAACCCAAGATCAACAACAACACAACAACAGAACCAGATCCATGTGTTAGACCACTTAGGTGGGAAACGGCTTATGATGATTGTGTAAACAAAAAACAGAGAGATTTATTTAATAATAATCTGTTATTTTGTGAACATTTTATACATCCACCTCTCTTTTGAGCTAATTACCACAAACAAGTAGGGCATTGTGTCTGTAGTGACCAATGTATGTTTTAATGATTATGCTAATATGGTTTATAGTTGAAATAGATGCAGTATAATCAAATCTTCAATTAACCCCTCTACCTCTTCCCTTTGATAGTATGGTTTATAGTTGGGATAGATGCAATACAACCAAATTGCCAAAAAAAACCTCCCCTATAAGATCTTCAAACTTGCAATGCTAAGGATGGGATGAGAGCAAGGAAGCATATTTGTGCTATGTTCATCTTTAGGAGTGCAACTCGTGTCATTCAGGCTCGGGTTAAGATCAACCCTAACCCTAACCTTAACCTAAGGTCTAAAATTTCAACCCTGACTCTAGCCCAACCCTATTTTTAAAACCTCAACCGTAACCCAAATTCAATAGGTCGATTTTGGGTTTTTAAAAGTTTACACTAAAAAAAGACATGCATATTCTAGAAGGCATCTACTAACAACATAATTGCATAAATAAAGCTGGTTAGAGGTGCCTTTTATTCTTCTAGAAAAGCATCTATATATCGCATAATTCTAGCCTTGTGAACCCATGTTTTAACTTTCAATTGACTTGCCTGTATCTGATCAAATATCCAAGACTCCATAAAACTTTTCCACATAACAAGATAATGCTTAATTATGATAACAGGCTACATATATATATATATATATATATATATATATATATGAAGATATAGAAGGTTTTATTTGGTTAAAGGCATGAGGGTGGTTGTGACTGTTGTATGTGCCGGCAAACAACATCACATGGTTCACGCTTCTTGCCCAAGAAAGAGGTGTGCTATCTCACTTTTTTGAGTTGAGGTAAAAAACTCAAATGCATTACAAAAAGGGGGCTTTCCATTATCTTACAACAACGTCAAATAAAGATACTCAGTCATAAATATTTTTTAGGTTTCAAATAATTAAAAATAAGTTGTTGGGTGAAGAATATTTTGGTTGTTCGTGCTTATTTCCAAGGCAAAATAATTTAATTGGGCTATTTTATTAGCGATTCACTGCTACAATTAACATTATAAGGAGCCTCTTTAGATTATAACCCGTTGAAATAAAAATACACTCAGTAACCACGGTAAAACTGTAACAATGAAAAGCTAGAAAGAAAAGGATGAGGCTCATTTATTTCCAAAAGAAATAAAGCCCTTTTCCAAGTCTATGCTAGTCTTCTTTGTTTCTCCTCTCCCTCCTCGACTTCCTATCCTTTCTCCATCTTCATCTTCCTCATTCTGTGGAAGCTCTGGCTAAAGATCTTTTGCTTTTGGGGACCCTACTGAAAACTTTAGAGAGGACAAAAATCTGTTCTTTGTATCTAGCGACTGTTCTAGCAGAGCTGCAGAGATTTGATTATTGTTGCCTGCTTGATTGCGAAACAGAACAATTCATTAATCCTCAAGGTCGTCTTCTCTTTGCTTACCAATCTTATTTAACACCAGTCTTTCTGGAAGGTTAGCTGCAATCGCTGAAAATGCCAAACACTGTAGTAGCTATTGCCGGAAATGAATTTCCTGTTTCTAGTCGAAATTGGTTTCCCGTTTGGCAGTTTGGCAGGCAGTCGAAATCGGTTTCCCATTTGGCAATATGCAGGCAGGCAGATGATATGGGTTTCTCATTTCCACTCTCCAGACTTCCAATGAGCTGTAGAAAATGGAGAGATGAGTGGGAAGAGAGAGAGAGAGGGAGCTGGGAATGAAGGGAAAATTGGTATATATATAATAAACGATGAGAAGGGAGTGATCATTGGGCTGTATTTTCCTATTGTAATTTCATTGGGATTGGACTAGTGTAATGGCAATGGTCGGTGGAAATGGCAAAGGGCAAAGCATAAATCAAGACAAGGTATTAGGGTTTTTTTTTATTTTTTTAATGTGTATATGTAATTTGGGTGGGTTTTGTTTCGGGTTGCTATCAACCCGAAACAACCCATATTGCAATTCGGGTTGGGTTGAACCCAAATTCAAAAAACGTTGAACCCGAACCCTTCAAATCTCCGAGTTGGGTCGGGCAGGTCTAGGCAACCCAACCCAAGTTGCACCCCTATTTATCTTATTGTTGTAATTTAAAATAGAAATTCTTTAATGAATGTTACCAATGCATGCTTAATGGATGTTAGTAGAAGCCTATCATGATATGGAAAATCACTTTTCATCTTTTTTATAATTTTATGGAAACTTGAGCTTGAACATTCTGTTTTGTTGGCACATTTTCAGTACAATAGTTTTAATGATACTCAATGTTTCTCAATTACCGCCTACAAAATCATATAAGGTTCTAAACATTTCAAATGGCCTCAATGTACTCTTTACCCAACTTTGTCCACCGAATTGTATCTGTTGTTGACAAATACACCATGCATAAGAATGTGGACTATGCTGTATTCCTCAGTCCTCATATGGTAGTTAGTCTTCTTATTCTGGTCTCATACTTTCACTGTCTTGTTCTTAGGCTGTGGTGGAAGGAGTTCCAAACATGGCAAACAAAGGGCACATGAAAGATTTGAGCAGTTCTTGCAGGACACATTCCTCACCATCTCAAGAATCAAATCATGATTATAAACATCCCCTGCCACCTGTTCCAGGTAGAAGTAATCCAGAAGCTTCTGTGATCTTTTACTTGAATTACACTAGACTTCCCAATGCATCATCATCCATTTTAGTGAATATTCTTTCTAGGAATATAAACTTCTCAACAATAACATTACTGTCTTTCATCTGCACTCGTATTAGGGTAAGTGATGCTTAAAGAGCCAATGGTTCCTCCATTTTAGGATAAATATTCTTTCTAGGAATATGAAAACAATGAATCTAGTTAGATCAGTTAATGTTCAGGTTTAGTGTTTTCCAATGTGCTTAGAAATGCTTGTTTAGCTAGGAATGTAAATATTAGATTGATAAGAGTTTTGGTAGGCCACAAATTAAAATCTTTTGGGGGTAAATGATTTTAATTTTTTCGACCCACCAAAACTTTTACCATGAGCAGATTTACATTCCTAGCTAAATGAACATTTCTAAGCATATTGGTCAGACTGAATTTTATCCAATCATCCTTTACAACAAAAAACGCATGGAACCTATTCCATTGCATCACTGCAAAGAAAGGCTTCTGATTTTCTGAAATTATAAAGCAACTCTCGGTTTTTGAAATCTATAAGTAAACAGAGTTTAGATTTGGAATGTGGCCACTTTGTTTTTTTCACAGAATACTCGCAGTTTCTAAACTTTTACAAAAGGGTTATTTTGTTTCTAAAAATTACAACAAGACCCTGAGTTTGTGAAAAATTGAAAATGACCATACTATTCTATGAAAGTTGCAAACATACCCTGTGTTTTAAAAATTATGAAATAGCCATTCAGTTTGTGAACTTTAAAAACTATTGACGTCTTCTGAAATTATAAATACCCTCTTCTGTTTCAAGATCTTGAAAGATAATCCCAGATTTTCAAAAAAATTATAGAAAGCCCTTTTCTTTAAAAATCATGGTGGCCAATGTTGAATTTAATGTTCAATAACAATATCAAATGGAAATCTTAAAACTCAAATGCTAGTCGAAATGAACACACAAGTTGCCCAAAAGGAATGAGATGGTTGCATCTTGGAGTTGAAGCAATCAACTATCTACTTTTGAATCTTAAAAGTTGATTGTAGAGAGGTCTGTTAAGACTTAAGACTAACGCTATTAACTAGCTTGATTTTAATGATGAATGTATAATAAAAGCTAAGTTCTGATGATGAGCAAGCACATGAGTAAAAAAAGTTAAGTACTAGCAAGTTTACTTCCAAGTATTGCAAGAACAAAATGAAAGACTTAATGTAAAACACAACGAAAATGAATTCAAAGGGATATGGGATCTAAGAACTCAAAATGCCAACTCATACATATCACAAAACAACTAAGATAGGAAGAAAATAAGTAAATGCAAAGAAAAACTTGGCTTTTGCAGCTTAGAGGAGAACCATTTCCTCTACAGAGGTCTCAAAAACACTTTTAAAAATGTCCAAGTAAAATCAAGTCTTCAAAAGTATCTATAGAGAACAACTCAACCTCCAGAGGTCTTCAAATACTAGCCGTTGGTGGTGGTTGAATTGTCAGAGTCCATAGAGGAAGCTTTAGAGGACAAGCCATGACCTTTAGAGGTCTAAAGAAGTCTTTAGACTGAAGACATCCTCTCTTGGCAGCTTACAGAGGAAATAAGTCCTTCAGAAGTTTGCATTTAATGCTACTAAGGTCACTAACATGTTCATCCGACCTTCAGAGGTCTGAACCTCAATTTTAGAGATTTGAAGCTGCAACTATCATCTTTTTAGTTGAGCGGACTGTAAGTCATCTCAAACGATCGAAAACTCAATGAGGACAACTGCAATGACTCTAATCTCTTCCAAGCCTTATAAATAGAAGATCAAGACACTGAAAGAAGAAAGTGATTTTAAAAAGAGCTTAAACTCGTGCATTTACAAGAACATAAAGTTTTCTTCTAAAGAGTTCATACTCCACTACACTTTTATTGTCACTCAAGCTCAAAGCTATATCATCATTAATCTTAAGGGAGTTTTGTAATTCAATAGTTCATTTTATTTCTTTACTACATTGATTTATGTTGTGTACAACCTTGCCTAAGTAAAAGGCTTACCTTTTATACAAATTAGTTTAATTGCATGGTATCTGCAACTAGGGTGCTTGCAGTATAAGGATAGGTTTTCGCAAGTAAAGAAACTTGCATTAGTTGTAAGAGTTTGTTGGTGAGCTTTGGAAAAACCAATTCGTAATTGGAAAGAGAATATGTTAGTGGAACCTAAGACAGTAGAGGAAAACTGTTTTAGAGAAGTGGAGTAGGATTCCAGCTAAGGCCGAACTACTATAGAAATATTGTGCATTGTGTTTTGCTTCTTTTGTTAATTTCTCTTTTAGCACAACTGCTTTATCTTGGCCAAAATTTTTTAAAGATCAATTCACCTCTCCTCTCTCCCCTTTTTGAGCTACCATTTGTTAAGAGACCAACAAGGTTATCATCATGTGTTCCATTGGTAGAGCTTAAAGAGTAGAAAGAGAATGGTTGGTTTTTAATGGAAAATTGTTTGATGGTCAATTTATGATTATTGGAGATTTGAAGGTGATGAAAGGTTCAAATACTAAGAAGACAATATCTAGAAGATTTGAAGAAATAGATGATAAAGTTCATTCTACATGATGAATCTATTTTCAAAACAAAAGAGAAAAGTGTCTAAAGGCATCACGTGAGAGCACATTTAAGAACACGTTGAACAAGACGTAAATTGTGTTCACTATTAAAGCATTTGAAGCCCTATGAGTCACATGAAAAAAATTACAAAAAAGAGAAGAATTAAATGGAATTTTTTGAAGTGCTGTCTAGCAAATAAGATGCAGATTTAGTGTGTTGGATTGCATCATTAACTTTTGCCAAAGAAGAAGCAGACCCATTACAAAGTTGAAGTATGGTTGACATCTAAATTAAAACATGAGGGTGAGTTTTTTTTTTCACAAGTCGGGGTGAATGAGATTTTTATTTTATTCATAGAGTAGTCAATATGATCTAGTTTATTTTATGCATGTTTGTCCTACTTATCAATTTTCTCTAAATAGGATAACATGTATGATGGCTTTCAAATTTCTGATTGTTGGTCTCGTACTATGGCTTAAGCAAGAAGAGTTAACGGAAGTATGTCAAATACACCAAAATGTTAAACCACTTAGACAAAATAAAAAACACATAAATTATAATGGTTCGGCAAATCATACCTACTTCACGCTCCAAGTCGAATTCCTTGACTTAGGTTCCACTAGTTAACTTAGTCCCAAAGTTATAAGTAGTACAGACTCTCTGTCATCTGAATTTACTACACCAAGTGGTTGTATAGTTGAATCACTTACATAACTTGTAATGATTCAAACTGTCTCTTGGTTTACAATCCAAACCAAGGTAATGATTCAAACTCTCTCTTGGTTTACAATCCAAACCAAGGTACAATGAATACAGCGAAGGAATAAACAAAACTCAGCTTACAATAAATTTGACACACACAGGTGATGCTAAGCTTCAATAAACTTCACAACATCCAATCACCTGCAAAATAGAGGTTAGTAATTTTCACCTTTCTGCAGATATAAACCTTTTTGATCCTTTCTTTTTCACACACACAAAAGTCTATTTTTCTTCAAGCAATCTCCCATTATAACCTAGTAACCATTAAGAGATTTTCCCTCAAAGAGGTTGAAGAACGAGTCGAAAAGGCATGAGAACTAGAACTGCATAACTGTCTATAATGGAAAAAAACTGTCGACATTTTTCAGAAATCCGTCAACGTTTTTCCTTCACAAGAAATCCATTGAGGTCTAACTTCACCAAATTTATCCCTGACTGGTAATCAGTTGGAGTTCAACTTCATTGGTTATAAATCCATCGAGGTTCCAACTTCACCAGATTTAAATCCGTCAAGGTTTTACTTCGCTAGATTTGTTCCTGACTTGTAATCAGTCGAGGTTTGTAATCATATTCCACAGAAAATGTTGACGAATTATGAAATCCATCGATGTTTTAACCTATCCTGAAATAAATCCTTTTTGAACATACCATTCCTCAACCTATTTATACCAATCCATATACACAATCAACCAAATCATTCAACCATCCAAAACACCACACAAACAAACAATCCACACATACAAGCCATTCAATCACACTTTGAATTCTCATTTTGGAATTCAATTATCATTTCAATTTCACCTGTCACCTGCATGTTTAAATAAGCTTATAGCAACTTGTTAGATTGTGTCAATCCACTTCACACACAATCCTGCAAGTGTTAGATAATCATCATTCAATTCTCAAAGACATCATTTCATTCCACATACTCAGCAAATCAAGTTATCCAAGTTTATGCATCATCAAAACAGGAGTCAAACACTGATGATTGATTATTCAAGAGAAGTTCCTTATTATCTTCCTCTCTAATTCTCTCTTCTTCTTCTATTCTTCTTTCTCCTAATGTTTTTCTCCTTTTCTTCTCAAAATGATCCTCTTTCTTGTAAATTCTTCCTGTCTTGTTATCAAATTCTTCCCTTCTATTCTAATGCATAATTTCTTCTTTTCCCTTACTTAGAAGGTCTGCCTCTTTTTTCCAAAGTCTTCTGCTTTTCTATTCTATAAGCACATTCTTTTTCTATATTAATTTAATATAGCACATCTTGTTCTACATCATCATGAATGGTCAATTTCAAGCTTCTGAACATTGATTGACATGCATTACAACTTTAAGAGATCATATTCTTGAGCTAACTCTGGTGACGTGTAATCTACCATCATTTGCCTTGTAGCTTATTTTTTATCATTAGTTTGAGTTGTCATTTTTTTATTAGCCTACGCCGTCTAGTTAATTTATTCTTTATGCTGTTCACTTTTTATTATGTGACCAGAAAAATAGGTTAAGAATCTCTAGAGCCGTCATGCCAGCATTACCTATTCACCACAACTAATAGTTCTATAATCACATGTTCAGTATACAATGAATTTGAGAAAAACCCAAACTTTATTCATATTTGTGAACCATGCATAATTTTGCTACATGCTATACAACTATGTGCCAGAAGCATGATAGTTTTTCAGTGGCCACATAATATGAGCTGTTTGAAGAAGCTTTTTGCTGGATTTTGTGAAAGTGAATGATGTGGGGGCACATATCTCTAACATATCTGTCATGACATGTTACCAAATGTATAGATCAACTTAAATAAATTATTTATGGCATCATCTTCTCTTTCAGATTTTAATGTCAGCAGCAAAGCTAGTATTTCAGATGTACAGAGAAATCTCCAAAATATGTATGACTACAATGTTTCTCTAAGGCAAAGATTCGTGACTTTGCAATCCATGCTTCACGATCTACTCCAGAAAGAATCTACTCCAAGTACAACCTAACTTACCATGTAGCCAGATGTCCAGGTTTGCTAGAATGAAATGCTGGCTGATCCTGCTCCTACAAGTTGGCACCTTTATTTAACTTCTTGAATGGATAAGTGGTGTTTTAACTTGCAGGTGGTGACAGCAGATGATGCAAGACTTTCTGCTGGGTCGGATGGTCATTCTTTTCATTACTTTTACTGGAGTTTCCACCACATACGAGTCTAAAGGTGTGTCTTTGAAAGTTAAAAAAAATGTGGTCTTTAGATGCAGCTTGTTGAAGGCGATTCTTTTTGCAAGTATTTGGGATGATGTAAATGACTTGGCATCCCATGTAATAGTTCACATCCACCATGTACAATGTTCAATGCTATCTGATAATGTATTCTATTGTTATTAACTTGATTCTGGCTTGTAATGTCAATATGTATGAGCTGTTTCCAAGTTTGCATTATGTTCAACGCCCTTATTTCATTTTTAGCTAATTGAAGTTTGCATTATGGCGTTGCAGCTTGTTCTGGAAGGCCAACTTGAAAATTGATTGGGTAGGAGAGGTGAGGCTATCCTCCGCTGATCCCCTAACACAAAACCACTAGCCCTCAAGCAACTCATCCTACTGGCAAGTATGATAGATCATGATATATAGCTTCTATATGATATGAGATGTTGAATTAAAATGATACGGGGTAGTAAATCTTTGGCTAAACCTTGAGGTTTAGCCTGACCCAACCTGCACAACTCGAATCTTTGTTAATAGATAGTGTAATCCCTTTTCACAAGGGTTGGAAAATAATCTTCAACAGCTATTTCTTTGAATTTGTTAACGAAGATTATGATGTTAAGCATCTGATACACAAGCTCTGGAAATACTTCATTTTTATTTTTTTACGGAAAGAGGATGTGTTTTAGCGAGGTTTAATCTCAAGCTTATTATTTGCGGTTGTGCTTTCCCTATTTTTTTCCTTTTTGTTTTTTTATTCTTCTTTAGGTGGTGGAATTATTGAAGGTTGGTTAAGATATGATTAATTTGGAGAACATTCGTGGGATCGATCAGAATTAGAGATGGATTCACTTTCTTGTATGCCGTACTCGATTTATAAATGGTAGATCTTAGAATAGTTCTCCATGAGTTTTGAGGATAGCACTCTGTGGTGACCTCATGTTAATTTGGTGTGATTACACTCTCAGTCTTTCAATATAATATCATAGTTTTTGATCTGTAATTCCTTTTGTCTATTATGTCGACTCCACCCAATCCACATAGATATATGGCTATGTTTTGAAGATTATTCCAACTTTCTAATAGATTTACATTCAAAGATACTAATTTACTAGCATGTGTACTTAAGCTTGTCTAAGGAGTTTCAATCAAATGACAAGTTAATTTGAAGTTTCCTACATGAAAGCTTTCCCCCAAGTGTAATTAGGCGTGTTTTGAAAGGATCCAAAAAATCTAAGGGCATTAAAATTCAGTTTGTCAGTGCCTTGGAGTTCAAGCGCTTGGAACTCAGGCGGACCTGAAGTACTCTTAAGCACCGATAAATACTTGAGCTTGGGTGGCGTTCCATCATAAAAGTTACGAATGAAATATACATACATATAAGAATATAGAAAATATATATTTTCGTTATTTATTTTGTCTTTGCGAGCATTTACGTGAGAAAATTACATTGTCCAATACCTCAAGTGGTATATCAATACTTAGTTATATCTTTGAAGAGAAATTTTTTAATTAAAAGGAAAAGTGCAATGTACTAAGTTACAAAATTGGCATGAAAGAACTAATAAAACCAAAATGATTATGGATTGGGCAATCAAATGTGGTGTCAAAATAAAGCAAAAGATCAGGTCATGGATTTGACAATCAAGCATGATCATGGAATGAGATAATGGTGCTGATCATGGATTTGGCAATCAGGCATGATCGCGAGCCAAGTGAAAAGTGTGGATCATGGATTTGGCAATTAGATATGATTATGGAATTAGTTGAAGGCATAGATCATCGATTTAGCAATTAGGCATCATTGTGAAGACAAGTTAAAGGTGTCGATCATGAATTTGACAATTAGGATATATTTGGTAATGAGAAAAAAGATGGTGGAATTTTTTTTTAATCTTTTTTTACCTATTTTGTATACCTTTTGATGTGATTAGACATCCTAACTACTTAACAATTGTCCTTTTTTTATTTTCAGTATACTTATTTTATTTTTATTTACTTTATTTTTAATTATTATCTTCAATCACATGATATTACATACACTCTTTTCTCTCATTTTCCACATTTCTTTTTTCCCTTATATCTTTTCCCCACCCCTAAATGCATCGTTAGGTATGATCATAAGACAAATAGAGAGTCCAAATCATCAATTTAACAATTAGGCATGACCATGGGATGAGTCAACAGTATGAATCATCGATTTGGAAACGAGCGGCACTAATGATCCAATAGACCTCAACGAGAGATGCATTGATGAGAGATAGTAGATCAACTTATAGACCTTAATGAGAGTACTAAAGGAAATGTAATAGACTTTTGAGAACGGATGCGTAAATATGATATAAATGTATTAGTTGTTTGAAATACAATAGATATATCAAATGTATTTGATGTTCATATCATGAAGTTGACACAAAAATGGCAAATTGATTTACTTCCAAGATGTAAGTAGCTTTCATTTGTGATGATGTTGAAATACTTAATGAGATAATCTATGATGTTCTGTATTAGATAAGGTATTTTATTTCAAGTTGCATGAGCTTTACTTGTTTATCATGTTATAAGTTGGTGTTGAGCTTTTGCTCACTAGTTTTTGTAGTTATGCTAGGTGAAACTAGTAATGTTGCATAAGCGTATTGGGGATTAGGATAGAAGTCAAGATGATATATCTATCCTAAGAGTTCCCTTATGAGTATTTGAGTTGATTTATATATTTAGTTGATTGTTGTTAATATATTTGCTCCAAAAAGTGGATGATAGGAGTTATTTGATGATGATTTTATTATGTTGTGGATGACAATGCATGAGAATGTTAGTTAAACTCTACAAATGTTGAAGCGAACAAATTGAGCGTCCTCTAGAGAGAATGTTCGACTTATTCATTCAGCAATTCAAATGTTTGGCGATGGAAGGATACTTGCCCACATCCCAGGTCGCCGAAATAACTCTTAATTATTTTACCGTAGGGAAGACCCTTGATTAAGAGAAAAGAGAAACATACTGTCTATATACATATTTACAAAGATAACTAAAAAGAAGTATAATGCATACAATGGTGTGAGGTGTGGATGATGTTATTAGTAGTAGCTTAGGAAGAATATTGATGAAGTTCTTTAGATGACCTATGGAACTTCGAGGTGAAGTAGTTCTTTTCTTGTCTCGACTAGAACTATAAGGACAGTGCTTTGTGGGGCACCCCCAATAATCTTGGCCGTTTGATTTGGATTAAGGAGGCCTTTGTTGGTTTGCACCAACTACCAAATGCTGGAGCAAGGGCTCCATAGTCGCTGGTTAAGGAACTCGACTTTGCTGGTGCAAGTTATGCAGGTGAAGGAACCCAGCTTTGATGGAGGTGTGTTAAGGAACCTAACTTTGCTGGCATGAACCCACTATCTAGTCCCATGGTGGTGTAGGTTCCTTATACCAGATTTGCTTAGTTTTCCCATAGCATGGCTTGTAGTAACCTTTGAAGATCTACGACAGATGGCACTGAGGAAAGGCTTATGGGACTAGAAAGTGAACCCCATCTATCTAGGGTGAATTGAAGACATTCATTGTTTTCCCCAAGGATGGATATGACATCACGTTGAGCTCTCCTGTTTAGCTGCGGCGGTTGTATAGGAGGCTAATGCAAAGTTAGTTATGTGCTGATGCTTCCTAATGATTTGAGTTACTTGTAGAGAAGACATTCTTCTTGATTTAGTTGGAGTTGTTGTTCATGTTGGTCTTTCCCAACCATTGGAGTGTAGTGTGCTTTCAGGATGTCTTGAATGATGAAAGCTTAGAGGTGTCTTGGAAGTCTGACTTTACTTCGAGTCCCATTTGGAGCTAGCAACAGGTATTGAGATCTGATCTCAGTTCATTTGCCAATGCTGCTGATTTATTTGCTTGAGAAGCTTTAACATATGTTAGAATAACAAACTAGCTTGTTTTGGCATGTTCTTAAATATTCTTGAGATAAGCATGACTTGTATGAATGTATGGGGGGATGGTTATTTGTGTCAAGATATGCTGATGTGAGCATCTGATTGCTTTCTTTAAATGACTCAACTGTGTCTAAAGAACTTGATGAAACATCGAAGCAGGCTGAGTGTCTTTGACTAAGTTCTGGGACATTTAAGTGAGTTAGTTCAACTTGAATGTGGCTTTATAAAGCGTAAAGTTGACTAGTAGTGATGTAAGCTTGGGGACAAAGGGGTAATTTGGCTAGGACATGAATTTCATTTTGTAGAAAGGACAGGGCTTTTGTGTAAATATGTTTCAAAAGGGCTTGTTGTAGCCTGGAGATAGGATTTCTTTGTAAATTCGTGGAAATGGGACGCTATCTTAGAAATTCAAGTCATTGATGGCACTTTTGTCATTGTGGGGACAGAAAAGGTTGAGGAGTAAAGTTATAATTTCCAAGCATGGGACTTGCAAGGAATTTCTATGAAGCCGAGACGTATAACTGTTACAAGGAATTTCTATGAAGCCGAGACGTATAACTGTTACTTTGTTGTAGCTTGGACTTATGGTGACATTTCATGAAGTTAAGGGGCATTTCAAGAAAAATTGTAAAGTGGAAAAGGAGTATGACAAACTTATAAATATGGGGGATTTAGTGTAGAGTCTAAACTCCTTACATGACTTGATTTTTATGATGTATGCATCATAATAACTTAGTTTTGACGATGAGAAAATACATGAGTGAGAAAATGAGGCACTAATTGTTGGTCTCTTTGTTAGTCTTAACCCAAGAAGGAAGAGGTGAATTGGTTTTATATGTTTTTTTTACTTAAACGTTAGTTGGTTTAAATTCTCTCATTTAAGATTATTTTCTATGAAATTGCAAGAATTAAGCAATCAAATCAATCATAGATGGTAGGCACGATATACAGTGGATCGAGATCACTTCTTTACTCCACTCTTCTAAGTAGACACCCTTATGTTTTGGGTTCCACTAGCTGAGTTTGTAAATATAATTTAATGTCAATGCACTCTTCTATATTCCAGCTCTACGAGCGTGAATTACAAATCAACAAGATGATTATGAGACACCTTTTCAACAATCCAACTTGTTCTTCTTGGGCTTAGTCTCTAATACCAACCCAAGGTAATAAACCAAAATAAGACAACAAAAGAAGAAGTTATACTTTCTATAGTGTCACTTTGAAATGCATTGGAAACTTTAAAACTCATTAGGAGTTCACTTTGATGAACCGAAGTCTTTCCTTCTTGTTGTTGGGGGCATTAATTGCTGAATTGATGAAGATGGAGGCTTGAAGGCTTTGAATGCTTTAATATACAAAGTTGTAGCTCACAAATGCTTTCTACAACTCGACCATTATCCCAACATACTCCTATTATAGATCTTCTTAAATTTCAATCGTTGGAAGTAGTTGAAGGCTTTGAATGCTTTAATATACAAAGTTGTAGCTCACAAATGCTTTCTACAACTCGACCATTATCCCAACATACTCCTATTATAGATCTTCTTAAATTTCAATCATTGGAAGTAGTTGAGGTCTATTAAATGCATGGAAATGTTTAAAATTTTTGACCATTATAGTTGTTAGGTGCATGGCAGGTGACTGCGGTATTCTGCTGCCATTTGCAAGTGGATGGGTTGGCAACTTCAATGTGGCTTTGGTCATTGTAAGGCCCTTAAATTTCAAGAATGTAAATTTTCACTATTGTAAATTTTATAAATTTTTCCGGTGCGACATACTGTAAGATTAAATTTTTGAGAAATTTTATTATGAAAAATTTTAAAAATGGTTGGAAAGTTCATATTAACTTAAGTATGGTGAGGAAAGATGTTAATCATTGATTAAAAGGTGGAAAAAAATCAAAAATAAAAAATTACACGTAGAAAGCTGAAAAATCAAGTTGCCGGTAATTTTTAGAAAATTTTTGTTAAATCAAATTTAAATAAAAAAATTAATAAAAAATTTATGAAATGATATATGTAAAGGATGGTAAAACTTATTTGGGCATGTGAATTATCAAATAAATGATTCACATGTGCTAACAATGAGAATTACATGGAATTTTAAAAATTCAAGTGACAGCAGGTGTATGGAGGTGCATACATCACCAAGTACCATAATAAAAACATTATAACATGTTTTACAAATGCTCATTTCATCCATCCCCATCATCCCCACCATCTGTTTATGCTCAAAAATGTGAGGGCCCCTTTCCTAATCTCCCAAATTCTCATTTTAAGTCATTTTGTTTTAATTGATCAATGACCAATGTTGATTCAAGCACTTAGTGGGCCATATCAGCAATTTTCTTATGGGATTAAGAAGTGGTAGCCACTCAAATTCAAGGATTATTGCTGATTAGTGGGACCCACCAAAGGAAAATTAAGGATTAAAGTATGGGTTTAATCCACTTTAGCTATTAAACATGCTTATACAAAGATTTTGTGCAAAAGTTGATTTATCTTTAATGAATTTCAAACCCTAATTCAGGGGGGTTTGCTGAAAATTTTAATAGGAAATTAGGGACTCCGATTAGGGTGTTTAAGGTTAGATTAATGATGGATTGATTACAGTTAATAATTAGTAATATCAAACATTAAAAACATATTGCTGAATTTTTGAATTGGCTTGCATACACATGCTGTTTATGGGAGTTTAGGGGTTGGAAATTGTAATTTCCAGCAAGGTGCTTAAGTTTAATCGTAGCATGATAATCAAAGTTTAATCACCTTCCTAATACATACCCTAAATGACCCAAACAGTTGGTGAATTCAGTGCGAATTGAGGAGGCAGTTAGATAATGCACTCATTATGGTTTTTAGTGAAATTTAATGCAAAATTGCTGTAATTAAGCTATGATTTTGGGGGTGGATTGAGGCACCATTAAAGGGTGTATCTTGGAGCTTAAGGGCAGTGTCAATCAGTTAATATCATAAGGTAAGCAGGTATTTTAATTTCAACTAGAATTGGATAGTTTAATTTCTGATTTTGGGCACTGAATGCTTAATACGATATGACATGTCATATTATGGTTTAATTAAGTTTTGTTTACTTGGTTTAATCATGTTTAATGTCTTAATTTGGAATATGTGATTTGCACTAAGAAAATATAAAAACAGATGGTAAATTGAAATAAACAGGACATGTGTGTTATATGAAATTGTCCATTTAAGTACCTATCTTGAGTTTGATTAAAACCATATAAAATGAATTGATTTTGCAAATATAGAAATATGGGGTTATTTTCCATATGTTGAAAAAGAAATTTTAAAATTTTAAAAAAAGAATTCGATCGTTTGATGGACCAAAAAAATAAGGAAAATAAATACCCAAAAATTCGCCCGCTACCCATTTTACCAAATTTTGTTAATTTTTGTATTTTGTTTTTTGTTCTCTCAAATTACGTTATTTTGACCTAAAATTTTTGCAAAACTTCTATTATGTTATTTTTTATCTATGAAAACATTTGTAGATGAAAAGGAACAGGAACATTTCATATATAATTTTTATTTTATAGTTTTGTATTTTATTTTTAATTTGCTCAATTAATTTTTTTTACCTGAGATTTTGGTCATATAGTTTTGATATTATATGGAACTTACAAAAATTTTTTACAAAAATTTTTTAGATCAAACTTAGATGGATAAATTGGAAAACAAAGAATTTTATTTTAGGACTTTTGTATATGTGTTTTAACCTTGGAAGTGTCAGTATTTTTAGTTTTTGATGCCTGGTTGGCATGGAGCCCTATGTGGCTCATATATTCATTTTATAATGGCCATGGGGCTGACATGTATCCGGCATGTGACAAGGAGTGGCCTGGTTAGCCAAGGGGTCATTTTATGCGTAGCCAGCGTGGCCGAGTGCTGTTATCGGCCTGGATGGCCTGTATTCTTTGATTTGACTTGAGTATCTGGTGTAGCCACATTTAGTGGTGAACTAATACTCTTGTAAGATGATGAGGGTGGGGTGCCATTATATACAGCCGTGTGGCTATGTGGGCCTGATAGGCTTCTAGCTGAGAGTGCTGGGATTGACCCAATGCACTATAAAGTGAAAGGGTATTATTTTGGATTTTGTGTGCCTCCCGAGGTGGAGTATGTGGATGATGGTAAAGCAGTGCAATAGTGTAAGCGGTGACGGTGTGATATGAATTGGTTGGTGTACAGGAAAGTGTTTGGCAGTGCCAAAGTATAGGTATACATGCTAGTATTGACCGACAGATTATGTCTAAGATATCACTATGATTATATGTATGATATGATTAATAAAGTATTAACAGCGAACCCTAATGAACTTGGCAATCTGAGTGACTATGACTTATGCATATGGCATGTCATGTTTTGCTTAGTTGCATTGTTGTTTATTGCTTTATTCATCGTTGTTCATCTTATTATTTATAGTCATTTATTTTTGCTTACCTACTTACCGAGTTTAGCCCAGACTCACTATTTTATTTAAATCTTTAACTGACAAGGCAGAGGATGGAGCCCAACAGGGTGTTGGGGCTCACGAAGGAACTACGTAGTGACCACATTGAAGAAACTAGTTCATTTCGCAATGTTAAGTTGATGTATATTAATGGATTTTAATAGTGAATGATTGTATAACATGTAATATTATCTAAATGTACAGCATGTCAATTTTATGGTATGGATGTTGTACTAAGGATAGAATAAAATATATGGAATGACATGGCCAGAATGGGTCGCCTTTGGAATGAACCAAGTAATTTCCATTATTATTGATTTTCCTCAATTGATTACACTTGTCGTGTACATCAAAAAAATTGCATGTTCACATCCCAAACCACAAGTGGTCCTAATTACATCTCCACAATGAAGAAAACCCTTGATTAAAAGGAAAAGTCCAATGCATCTTAGAAATCCAAAAATAAAACACACACACTCTCTCAAAATAGATGTGTGTTGTCTTTGGGATCGTCGAGCACATTGCGATGACTTGATATTTATGAGATCACCTCAGGTCAATGGGTGGATGGGATGATACGGTTCTAGACTGGGTTGCTAGACACTGGGTCAACTTAGAAAATGGGTATTTTGATCTGATTGGTTTGTCCCGGGAGAGATCAAGACCGGGTGATTTCTATTGTTTAGACTGTAAGAAATCATAGAGATAGTAGATGTTTTGCGACCCAGTTGGCATATCCTGGAAGGACTTAGGACCGGGTGATCTCTATTGTGTTTTAGACCTGAAAGAGATCAAAAGAAAACAGGTGACCTAGGTTTGGTTAAGCC
>JAYJMB010044107.1:0-19390 GCA_036873735.1 Pouteria campechiana
GTCTGGGATGTGAACACAATTCTTCTGATGTACACGGCAAGTGTAATTATTTGAGGAAAATTAATAATAATGGAAAATTCCTTTGGTATTTTCCAAAGGCAACCAATTTTGGTCATGTCATTCCATTTGCATTTATTTCTTCCTCATCATTTACTGTGCCTGATCTTTTCGCGATTTTCAGCGATCTCAAACAAGTGTTTACGCTAGTAACACCCCGGCATCCTCTAATGTTCTCCTAATTTTGCAAGGCTCTGACCGAAACTATCCAGGAGATCAATTTGGGGACAACCAAACAATATATATCTTATCTTAGACTTTTATTACTTTTCCATTTATGTCATGGGTGTGGAATTCCATTCATTCTCTCAATCATAGTTTCAATGCAAATTAAGGATACCGTTGATTCTCAAAATGCTGCATAAATTAAATTTAATCCATTCAGCATGCTTAGCATTACTTATTTAACTTACATTCAACAAAAATGTTAATATTAAATTTAAAATCATATTTGTGAGAGAAAAACATGTGTATCCATCAAATTTATTTATTTTTATTTGTGTCCACTTAAATTTTAATGAAGATGAGATTTTGAATCTTAGCAAAACAAGGGATACCAAAGCATGATAAATACATTGGATTGAACTTATAATTATTATAGGCCTAATCACAGCATTTGTATGAAACTATTAGCTGTTATAATTAGGAAGCAATTGAGTCATCCTCACCTACCTTTAGTGGAGCAACCCATCCATCCAACCTTCTTTAAGCAATGCTTCTCACCAAACCGACCACACTACCAGCAGATTCCGTGGTCCTACGCAAAAGACAGCAGTCGGCACCAAATGGGTGGCTGTCATTTTTGCCTCTTGAATATATGTGTTCAACACGGCATTATTTTGCAAGGTAAAAGGCTTTCTAGATAGCTGAAAAATTGGGAGGAAAAATATTCTCCCTTTCCCTTTTAATTGCCCAGTAAAATATTCATCCACCCTAATTAATTCTACTTTTCACAATTAAGTATATATTTTTCATTATTGGTTCTTTTTTTATTAGATATATATATATATATATATCTTTATCACTTTCTCGGCATTACTTTTCTTCTTTGTTATTTTCTCCAATAAAATGCTAATTGCATTCCCTTGTTGAAATAGCTCATAATTGAAAAGGCTACATGTGACATAGCTGACTGTAACCTGAGCAGCAATTGAACTTTTGTTAAACCAAATTTAGGACAGACGTCGAATGCATCAGTGCCAAGTGGAATCTGGAACCCTAGCTTCACTGGTCGTTATATCAATCAGTCCAGAGATGCGGTCCACACAAATTCACATCCGCCGTCTCTGCGAATTCTTTCACAGTCATGATTCTTTCACAGTTTAGGCCAACGGAGGCGGTATAGCTAAGGCTAATATTTGTTTAATATCCTAATCCTCATGCACAGCTAACCCGAGAATAGAGTAAGAAAATTATCATGGAAATCAATTTTAATCAAATAAAATTGGGTTGAGCATATTTTACATTATCTTTTGGGAGAGAAAAGGGAGAAAAAAATTTTTACTCCTTTTTCTTAACTATATAATAATCATATTTTTTATTATTATTTATATTTTTAATCATTATATTTTATTTTTTATATAAAAAACTTACATATTTTATCTTTGTGCGCTTTATTTTTAATTATTATTCGCATCATATAATCATTTTATGCTTTTCTCTCTTTTTTATATTTTCCATTTCTTTTCTTCATTCCCAAATGGACTAATGCTTGAAAAAATTATTAAAATTTTAAAATTTATATTTATTGACATGAAATAACTCATAGAGTAGAATAAAAATGGAAATAATGAATAAAGGTAAAATAAATAATCTTTGTGTAAGCATGTGATTTAATGGATAAAATGAAAATAAATAACTATTTTGAGCCTAACGAGTAAAGGTTACTTTTTCATTCTTTTTTATTCCTTATTTCACTATTTTTGTGTCCTTTTTTTCTTTTTTCATTATGAAATAGTCCTTTTTGTTAAAAATAAAAATAAAAATGGTAGTACAAGGTTGCGTGTAACAGGGATAAATATCTTGCCAACCAGGATGGATTTGGAAACCTCTCGCTGTCACGTGAAAGCACGCAGAGAAGTTGCTTGGAAAGAATAGACAAAACGTGGATTCGAATTTTCAGGTCAGTTATCGGAATCCGCCGACTAACCCGGAAAAATGGGAGGCGTATATATTTTTTTTTTTTTCCAGAAGGAAAAAGTCTCTGTAAACGGCGAAAAGACGCCGTTAGTAAGCTGGCCAGTGCAGAGGGACAAATAAAATGACAAAAAGTACTCTGGCAAAAAGAAAGCAGAACTGCACGAGGCAGGCGGAATGAACCAAGGGGTCATGCGACAGATGAAATTGATGGTTTACTTATTAGCTCTTAAATTATGTGAATTTCTATATCTGCTGGGTAAGTTTGAAATTTTCATGGTTGCTGTTTGCCTTGACTGATCTGAAAATATAATTTATTTTGTTGTATGTGCCCTTTGTTTGTAAAACTTAACTGTCAAAATGCCTTCTGCCATTTTTAAAATGACCATTATATTCAAATTTCTTTTGTAGCTTGAGACTGGAGGAAGATGAGTGATGATAATACTAAAAACAAGATATAATGATTTTTAAAACTAATTAAGGCTCTGGTTGGGAATGAAGAGAAGTAGTAGAAAAAATTTTCACCCTTTTTACCTATTTTAAAATTAATTTATATATTAACGACCTAACAATTCTTTTTTTATTTTTTTTATTTATATTTTTAATTATTATTCTTTATTTTCTTTAATTTAGAAAGTTAACTCATTTTGTCTTTATTCATTTTTTTATCATTATATCCTATCACCTCTTATTGCTTTGGTTTAATTCCTCCGCTTTTTAAAAAAAAAAATTACAACCTCTTTTTCCATTTTGGAATAGACCTCGAAGCTTCATTTGGACATAATAAAGATTTTTTACTATCCTTTAATGTAATCTAATATCTTTAATACTTAATAATCTTACTTTTTTCTATTATATCAATATTTTTAATCATTATTTTTATATTTGTATAGAAAAAGCTTACATATTTTATCTTAATTTACTTTATTTTTAATTATTTTTTTCTATTACATCTTATAATTTTTCTTTTTTTTAGTTTTTTATATTATTTTTCCTTCACTTTTTCTTTATTCCCAACTGGACCTTAAGATTATTTCGATAATTCATACCCAATGTTATCATTGGAAGAAAAAAGACTTTTCTAATAGCATGGAAAGAGCAAAAACACAACTGTTATTATTTCACAAGATTACAAGGATGTATATACAAATTTATAAAAATCGAGGGAACGGTATACAAATTACTAAAATCAAATAATCGCATCATTGTTGGCTTCGAAAGAGCATAGATGGACCGAAATTTGAAAAATCGAAAACTACCACATCCTAGCGGCCTTCTGACGCCGTTAGAAGAGATGAGCACGAGCTACATTCGCAGCAGTTAGCTGTACTCGCGGCCTCCCCTTCCGAAAAGTTGAGCGAATATGCTGGCTTTCTGTGTCGGGGGCTGTAAGCAATTTTGGGTATTGCATCGTTAGCCCACGTCATCGCCTCTCTCACACATGCACATGACGATCGTCTCTGCATTGTAGGTGGCATTTTCGTAATTTTCCTAATCTTTCTGGCCTTCAAATATCCACAACTCCACTCCCTACCGTTCTCTCGAGGAATAAATATCGACGTTCGCCGCGCACGTGCATGCGATCTTCACCATCCTTCGCACTCTTCAAAGATTTCGACCGGCCTTGCCTAATAACGTAAAAAACCATGACCCATGAGCTCCGAGGTCTAATTTTTACACCGGCAACGATGCACTTGATAAGCGGGCTGATCTAGTTTTCACGTCAACCGAGGACCGCGTAAAAAATATCGTCGCCGTAATCGCCAGTGACAGCAGCGGAGACAAAAACACTTGGCGACACCAAGATCCACAATAATTGGGGGAAGCGATAACGTGACCCGCGGGACAAACAATCCGATTCTCAGCAGGTACAGCTAGCTCCGATTCCAAAGCCAATGGTCACAGCTGAGGGTCTAAAAAAATGGGTAATTTCTTCGTCACATGGAATTTTTGGACCATCGAATGTGAGTGGAGTTAGTCCTCGGGACGTATGATGTATTTTCCTTGAATGGAAATGAAATTCCCATGTCATCACCGGACTGCACAATCTATGGAGAATAAAATACCCAACAGAAATGAATTGGTGGGCAACGTGCAAGGAGACCTTTTCATGATTCACTTTTTGATTTGCAGGAAGACTATTTTGGCCCACCGAAAAGAGCAGCTGCATGTGTCAAACGTCCAAGATTGGTTTATCGACTCGTATCTATTTATTAAATCGCCTACTAAAAGGTAGGGCCAGGTGGATCGTGGATGCCAGTAAAAGCAAGAGGTTCTTACCTTGCCTTAGCTCTCCATTCCACTTTATGTGTCCCTTTTATGATAACCCCTCTGCTTTAATATTGGATTGATTACTTTGGACCACGTTATTGATTGTGGGTTCATTTGTTGCATAGGTTCGGATGTGTTGGAGTAGAAAGCGGGAAAATAAAATAAATTTATTAATAGAAAAAAATTAAAAGTTGATTGGAAACATGTACATTAATATTTCTTAAGACATTATTTGCTCCTGTTTAATAATAATAAAAAGACTACTTTAAAAGTTTGAGACAGCTTATCCCATCATACAATAAAAAGTAAATCTCCACTCCATTAAATATTTTCCATCATTCACGTAAAGCTTCTTGTATAATCCTATCCTTCATCAATTTGGGAAGAAGTAAACTAGTAAAGGTATCATTTTTTCCTAAACAAATATTGTTATGGAAATTCAAAACCATGACTTCAAATAAAAATCCTAAAATCTTTACCACTTTACCATCAATTATTTTATATAGTAGAAGATATTATAAATGTATAAGAGTGGGGATCACCTAATGTGTGGCACTAGTAATTTACTAGTGTGGCCGATCCACACAACACCAATTTTCAAGTGTCACAGGATATAAAAATAGGAGATCCGGCTTTTTCACTTCCAAATTCTCGTGAAATGTGAGGTGTGGGTATCAACCCCAAATCCGCTTCCATAAATATTCCTTGCGCAAGGAAAACTAATTTATGTTGATTTTCACCTTCAACACCAATTGATTCAAGAAATATCCTTTTTTGCTAGGAATATTAATCTACCATTTTGGTAAGCATATATTTTCAAGTGATATTGTTGTAAGTTTGTGAAAAAAAATTATATTAAAAGAAATGCTGTGAAAAATTAATAAACACTCTTGGAATGTGCTAACAATCCTTTCAACATATGGAGCTCTTTTGATGAGATTAAAAAGCTTATTTTAATAGTATCAAAGATGCAACACATGAGAACATTTAGAAATTATGCAAATTGTAAATATTCATAATAAAAGCACTTTAAGATAAAAGAAGAAAAAACAAAGAAAAAGAAACATTTTAAAGATATGTCTCTATTAAATAAAATATTTTCCTATTAAATCCAATCTACTTATAATAAATAATCAATGAGCAAATTTTCAAAATTCATATATTTCTTAAGTAGCAAACTATCCAATCTTTTGTAACAAATTGTGAACAACATCTGACTGAGATGATCTAATAGCCATTTGTTCCTATAAACATAAAAATTCATTAATTGCAATATATAAGATTTTTAAAAATATTTATATGATTATTTCATAATTTTCTTTTTAATTTACCTAGCTTTGAGTAAAGCTTCTCTCATTAGGTTGATAGCATAATATATGAGATGAATTTTCCTACATCATTATGATGAATAGTAAGGAGAAAATCATATGCTCATCATGAGATTTTTTTTTAAAAACAATTTAAAAAGTAATTACCTACAATAATTGAGTAAATGTCATGTCATGAGAATATGATATTGGATTTGGTTGAAAATTTATATCAAAATATAACTCATACATTAAGTGATCATATTGTCCTTGTAAATGTATGAAATTTGCATTATCCTATATAGAATACATGATAAATCATTTATTAAATTTTAGTAGTGAAATAGGAGAAGGAAAGGGAGCAAATATTAAGAATGTGAAAAAAAAAACTTATTTAATACTAGTGATATCAAATTTAAGGGAGTAGTCTGATAATAGGAAGTTGATGGAGGTAAAATTTTTGATCTTTTCTTCTTTTTACCTTTCTCAAGAACCCATGTTAACCTACGTCGACCTCGACATTTATCTTCATTCTGTTTAATTTTATTTTCTTCTTTTTTGTGTAGGTCTTGTTGTTTATCTTCACTCCATTATGACCAAATATCCTCAACCAATCATCCTTGGAATCTCCAAGTGTGTATGATTCAATAAATGCTCAATTTCATCCATCAATCTCATTAAAACTTCTGAACTGTAGTTATATGTTCTTTCACTTTCAAAAACCCTTAGAGTTATCTTCACGAAGTTTCAGCGCAAGACATTGTAACGCATGGTAATCTCATGTTTATCATTGAACTATGATATACATGCACCAAATAATGGTTCTAATGAAACTTTAGAAGCTGCTTGAGTCCATCTATACAACATATATTTCTTTGAAATGACCATTATAGATAAATTTAACAAAATTTTGAGTAAATCACTATATAAGATCCCCACAAATAAAAATTTCTTGCAACTACATGTGATGAATATCTCTTTTTCATCCCATATAACTGTATGATAATGATTCTTACCATGGACTTGATATGAAACTTCAAACTTATTTAATCTTCCTAAATTATTATAGCATTTAATAATACAATTTAAACCTTTGATATACTCATTTTGAAGAATTTTAAACATCTTTGGTGTGTACACACTTGTAGCTGCTATAACATATCTACATTAATACTTAAAAATGGAGAGGTCTGATACATTCTGAAATTAGCTTGTAATTTTTTATCTTGCACATGATCCAACAACCTTTTCAAATGTTCAAAAAATCTATATGAATTTTGCCTTGGATAGAGATAGCATTTTAATTCTTTATTAAAGCTCTCACTGCGTTTTGTGCTCTTCATGTCTACACAAAATGTTTCTCTTCCATACATAAGTGCCCACTTTTCTCTATCTTTGAACAATTACTTCAACCATTCATTATCTTCAAGATTATACTTTTTCCGTAAAGAATTCCATGTTTTAAGAAAATCTTCCTCTTGCTCGTAATCATATATGCAACATTGAAAATCACTATTAAATGTATTTGAGCTCGCAAATATATGACTAAGATGTTTCAATGCATTTCAAGCTTTATTGTAGTAGCCACAGCCTTAGTTTGAGCTATCAAAATAGTTTGAGGTATCTTTCCAAACATAGGTTCTAAAAATGTTTTGAATAATCATTTAAAAGAATCAATTGTTTCATTAAGATGATTGCAACTTATGACTATTGCAAAGGGTCTTAAATATTTATTCATCTTATACATTGTATCAAAGCATATCACATCACCAAAACAACCATAATCTACAAGCATTTTTCCATCTGCCCAGAAAAAATTAGTAATATGTTGCTTATAATCAACTTGAATAAAGTAAAAAAAATGAATGATCTTGAACTTGTTTCTTTTTGAAAAACTTAAACAAACCTTCGGCATCAAAGTCTTTCATCTCATGCATCCTCTTAGTACGTAAATAATTTTTCACATCAACTTGCATATACTTAACAACTTTAGAACCTCCAACTTGATGAGACATAAATTTAAATGCTTCTTTTGGCGCAATACCATAATTATCACAAAAATCTATAATTATAGCTTGTGCACAAGTAAATTTTCTTTGAGATATTAACATATGGACCTTATCTGGAGATGCAAGAGCATGATTGTGACTATTTTCAAATTCTGTGACCCTATATTTACCGTTCTCTTAAAGACGAACTGAAATGGATACATTACAATTTGTTCTTGTATCATTGTAATGATGCTTATAATTCACATCTCTTTTATAAGGCATTCGATGATCTTCTTGAGAGCATACTAACTTTTTATATTTTACCACTCTAGTATTTCGATTTTTTGATTGACTATGCTTTCAAACCCTAAAACCCACTTTTCTTGCATACTTATTATAAAAGTTAAATACATCATCTTCAGTTTCAAATTCCATACCAATCTCTAGATTGAGTAAAGTGTTAACTTTGTTGTCATCATCTATAAAAATATCTTCTAAAATCATTTCCTCTCTTATGCCATGCTCTCTTTTATATTACGAGTTAAAGTCCAATCTACACCATGATGGAGTATTCGTATCTTAATTTCCATAAGGAATGTTATCTTTACTATCCATTCAATTTCATTGCAAAGACAAATTCAACTTAAGATTAGTATATTTTTAATAATAAAAATTTATTTTTGTTTAAGTAGATTAAAAACTAAGTAACAAAGCATATAAATAGAATATTTAAATTAAATAAGATTTTTACCATATGAATACTAATTTTTCTAAAAGTAAGATTGAATAAATATCTTATATAAATAAGAATATAATTTTATTAAATAGTTCATGTGATTTAATATCTACATAACAATTTCATTATGTTATCATATATAATATTAAATAATGATATTATTCATAAAAGATTTAAAATTTTAATTTTATGCCCAAAATATTCAAGCTATGAAGGTAAATAATAAACTTGAAATATAGTTAAAGAGATTTACTGAAAGTTCTTTATCTAGAGAAAAATTATAAAACTTCAGTAGTATGAGCCTTCAATTTTTTGATTTGGAGAGAAACAAAAACGAAAGAGTTTGGCTTAAACTTTGGCTTTCTTTAGAGATGGTATTTTTCTACCCAAAAGTAAAAATTGTGTGCGTAAATAAATATTCCTTGCACAAAGGATATTTCTGGTAGTCAAATTGGTGTTGAATGTGGAAACCGATTTAAATTAGTTTTTGTTGCGCAAGAAAATTTATAGAAGCAGATTTGGGGTTGATAGCCACAGCTCACGTCTCACGAGAATTTGGAAATGAAAACGTCAGATATCCTATTTTGTAAAAATCTTGTGACACTTGAAAACTGGTGTTGTGTCTAAACTTGATTGGCCACACTAGCAAATTACTAGTGCGGATTCACACTCAATGCATAATTTTGAAAACTTAAAATTTTAAAAAATATCTGATGCTTTTATTCTAGTTTAGATATTTGGATAGATCCATCCCAAACTTAAAAAATTTATAGATAATACGAGTGCCATTAATGTTTATGATAACTTTATGTAGCTATATAAGAAAGTAAGTGCTTTATTTTTCATTGTGTAGATGAATCAACCATTTTTAATGTTATTTTGGATTTGATCTTGAACTTATCAAATTTATGAAGCTAACCTCATGCTTTAATATATAATTTGAGCTTAACAATTAGCAAGTTTATTAGCTAATTTAAACTAACCAACTTATTTTGAGTCCAAATAATATGGAAACATAATCTATAAATTAACATAGTAATATATTTATGACAATGCAATACAGTGAAACTTACTTCTCTAATCTCTTCAAGCCATAAGAAACTAAATCAGTGAAGAAAAATAAAAGGAAAGAAAAATAGAAGAAGCTGAATAAAGTACTTAATTAAAAATGTTCACATTCAGAATCCAAAACTTAAACATATTATCAAGGTTTTTAACAGTAAACATCTATTTATTAAGAACACCTACAACTGCTTCAAGCTCCTCTATCCGCTGATGGGCCTCAATCAACTCATTCTCCAATGCCTTGATGCAGTCCATAATCTCCATGTAAGCAACACAATGTTTGGCCAAGAAACAATCAGAATTGAGATTTGTCCTTCTAGCATAACGCAACTCCTCTTTCAGTTACTTCATCTCCTCTCTTAGAAAATGAATTTGTTTAGATGGCCTTGACTCTTCATCATTTGGTTCAACATGAATTTATCTTAAAGGAGATCTACTAGACTTCATCCTTAATAACTCTTAATATTGTGCATCCCTAATAACTCTTAGTATTGTGCATCTACGAGTCCTTGAAAGGCTATTTTTAAACTCATCAAAATATGACAGAGAATACGAAGCATTTCTTCACTTCCCAAGCAACCTATTTACTTAGTCATTAAACTTCCTAACTGTCTTTCTTGGTAATAATAACAATTCAGATGTATTAGCCGCACACACATTAAGAGGGATGGGGAATAAGTGCTCATATATTAGGGACCCAACAAGCTAGGATCGTGAATTGTTTTATCATGATAAAAATGTTGTATGCTTATTACTTTATTACAATTTTGAGAAATATGATGCATGAAATTATTTTGAAATAATCTGAATGTTAGTTTGGTGTCCTTTGTAGGAGAATTATGATTTTGATGCATGCCTAAAATGATAAATGAATTATGCTTAAAAATTGTTTACATCTTCTTAATTACAATTATACAATGTTTGAATGTGACCCATAACATGAATCTATTCCATTATATTGATAAAAACTTATCTTATGATTCATAGTTATGCTTTATCTTGATAAAAACTCATGACTATGCTTTACATGGAACTCAACAAATACAGGACCCATTATGCATTCTTTAGGGAGCCAATCAAAGGGGGGAAGAGAGAGTTATATATGCTAGTACAAGGAGAGAAAAACATGAGCACGTGCACTATAGGAACTATAATCATAAATTAAGGACCCAATAAAAGAAACATCTTAATAAGACAAGTGTAAAATACCTTTAAACCCCTCCCATGTATGGTGTGTGGGAGGGGCAATGGCATGAGAAGCATGGGAGACAGCTCTTGTGGCATCAGGGCATCAGCGTGGACAGTTAGCATGAGCGTCAGTTGGCATGCATGGTGTATTTGGGCAGCATGGTGTATATAGTGTATATGGGCATGCATGGTGTATATGCACGATGCCATTTTCTCTGTCGTTAGGAATTTGGTGGTGAGCGAGAGATCAAAGAGAGGAGAGATGTTGCATAAGGAGAGAGGAGACTCTATTACTGTGAAGCACTGTGATCAAGAAGAATAAATGATCAGAAAACCTTCGTGGGTCATCACAAAGGTTAGTGGATGGATACCCTCTTTAACTTGCAAAATTTTTAGATCTATAAAGTTTGTGTATGTACATGGTTGTTTATAAGATTTTGAGTGAAATGGATGTGAATTATGTACAAGTATTATGCCTAAATTAGTAGGATGAATGAAAGGAAATCATACATGCTAGACGGATAGAAAATCAGTTGAAATTCCAAGTAAATTAAAATATTAATTTTTGAGTTATTTGAAAAGCCTGGATCATGAATCTGATCCATCTAATGTCTATGTTATATGTGCATTTATCTTCCATGTTAATTTCATGAATTTTGGATGAGAAATAATTTATGATTTTTAACATAAATGTTATGTATGTTAGAAATGCACTCTTATGTATTTCTTGTAAATGTGAAATTTTCATATCACATATTGGTCTTTAATTGAAACTTTCATCAATCAAAGTATATCCTACGGCTTAAATTCATGAAATAATGCATGTAAGTGTTTACGTAAATTGATTTTGGGTTTTCATTTGAATGATTAAATTCGAGATCTAAGCCATCAGAAATATTTTAAACAGTGTTATTAGGCTATGGTAGAAATTTGATGTTGAAATGATGTCATTTGATTAGTTAAATCTAATAAAATATAAAAATTAAAAAAATTACTAAACCGTAGATCTTGGGGCCATTAAACACTGATGGGCCATACTAAATTGATCAAGGTGTTCTATACAACACTTATAATTAATTTCTAAAATTTTGGGAATTTAGAAATGTCAAAAAAATCAAAATTTCAATAAAATCTGCTCGTTGATCAAGAGATAAAAGTCCCTATCCGTTGGCAGCGAATTTACTGCCTGAGTTCGTTAGCCAGACTGGCGCTTGGGCAACCCAGTTAGTCGCATGGGCCTCAACCCACGCAAATGCCAGGCCGATCAGAGCCCAGCATCAGGTAGGCCGAGACCCAGATGAGAAGCCCACGATAGTGACGAACAACAGTGATAGTAGTGGGCTTAGGCCACTATTAGGCCTAGGCGCGAGCCCAAAGCCTGAGCCCAAGTGCATAGCCCAGGCTTGCGAGCCCAAGCATGGGTCCAGCAATCATATGAAGGATTGATCCATATTGTTAGTGGCATATCTGGACCATCTGATCTCCGATTTGAGTGATCCAATAGTCTATTTTAGAGTTTTTAAATATTTTGAATCTAATTGAATGGTTAGATTAACCAATAAATGACCAAATTATGAGTGATTGAATGGGCAAATTTGTTGTGATGATATATGGACCCCACGAACTCCAAATAGGACGATCAGGTAGTTGGTCTTAAGGTTTTTGGACCTTTTGGACCCAATGGAAGGATCAGATTTTTCAAAAGATGGCTAGATCATATGGGATTGAATGGTTAAATTTGATTTATCAATTTCTAGTCCTCATGATCACTACTATAAATGATCAAGTAGTTGATCTTAAAGTTTTTTGATGTTCTGGACCTAATGGAAGGGTCAGATCACTAAAATGATGGGATTTATTGTGTGAATTGGTATATGATTCACTAATCTAGACTAATTATGGTCTAAGATGGATTTATGATTATCCAATAAAATGCTTATGATTGATTGTGCTGCCAGTTGAGCTCGCTAGTTGAGTCGCCTTCCTAGTGGGCTGGATTGGGTGGCCTAGAGCGCATTAGACAAATATTGGACTATTTTATCCATGAAACTGCCAGTCGAGCTCACCAGTTGAGTTGTCCTACATGTGGGCTAGCCCAGGTGGCCTAGAGTGTATAATATTAGATGAGATCTACATATTACCAGTGAAGCTGCCTTATCAGGCTAGCCTGGAATATAATATGTACTGACAGTGGCACATGATATAGATTACTTCTGATATATGTGCTATTTGCATCTATCCTATTTACTGAGTTATGACTCACCCCTTCTTAATTTATTTTTTTCAGAGAATACAACATGAAGAATGCATTAGTTCATAATGTAAAAGGGGTAGATGATGAATGTCATTCAAAATATTTGTTTAAAGATAATTTTTGTCTATTAATGTATAAGACTTGTATTGTGGAATGGACATGTGATGCTATTATTATGATTTTATTTTTATTTGTGTTATTTATGTGATTGTGTCTTATCTTAAGTGTGATAAGTCCAGGGATAATTCACCATTGGTTTAAAAATGACATTTATTTGTGCCGTTTTTGGGTCAAGCCATGACAATAGGGGGAGAAAAGATATTTGAATTAGCATAATAGGATCAGTGAAATATTTAATGAACCTTTTAGATTCTGGCAAAAATGGGGAGATAAATGTGAGAAGCTTGTGAAAAAGAGAAAAGGGAGAAAAGTGAGACTTGTGAGAAAGAGAAGTGAGAAATTTGCATTAGACAATAAGGGGGAGAATTGATTTGTGAGACACTTGAATTAGAGTTAGAAAACCTGAGTTACTAAATCATAAGCAAAAATGTCAAGCTCCAAAAGACGATAAATTTCACTCACTCACTTAGGAGGAGTTTTACTAGCAAATCATTAGCAAATTTTTAATTATCACAAGTCTTAAAAATGGGGAGGTTGTTAGAATTGCTATGCATGATTTTGATGACAATGAAACTTGTATTGAGATACAACTTATGCTAATGATATGTGTGCTTGAATTATGGACAATTATGCTTAGAACCTATGCATGTTTATAAAAGTTTAAATCATACAAGCATACATTCATGATGCACTTAATCTTGATTATCATAATATGTTAAATCATATGTTTGTGCTATGCTTTATTGAGTTATGATATTATATGTATAAATGAAGATGTATGTTATCCTTGCTCCACAACATGTGCAAATTACATGAGGATGGATACATTCTTATAAAATGTTATACTTGAAAGCTAACAACCTAGCAAGTACAAAAAACTTCCAAGTGCAGAATTATGTCTAGCTGCCTCGACCATCTGTTACATTTTAGAAAAATCAACTTGAAGATTGCATTTTCAAAAAAAAAAGAAAGAAGAAAATAGAGGCTTCATGATATGTTAGAAGGAGCTTGCTTTGTCTACAATATCTAGAGAAACATTCCTTTGGACAAACGCGTAGCAAGGCAAATCTAAGATGAAGCCAAGGTCAAGAAGCAGAAACTTCATCTGAGAATATAACCTCAGATAATCTAGAATGGCCAAGACAAAGTTTGTCCAAGATAAAGCAGAAGAAACAGCCCCGCTAGGAACTTGGACAAATAAAAATAAAGAACCTGAGAAATAAAGAAGAACTTTATTTGACCAGAGGTTTAGACAAATGAGCATAACATGAAGGAACTTTGTCTGAGCGATGAAAGATAAGCATAAACTTTGTCCGACCGATACTTACTACAGACAAATATAAAATAAAAGAACTCATCCTACTTTATCCGAATGATAAGACAAAGAATAGAAGAATAATTTGTCTGAATCTAGTTCAACTTCGTCTGCACCACCAAAGTTCATCCGATACTAACTCTGGACGAATTACATTAAAGAAGCTTCAACTTGCAGACGTGAAACATAGAAGAAATTCATTCAGGACTTACTCCAGACAAATGTAGATAGAGAGAGAGGTCATGATTTTATCCGAGGCTATTCAAATCGTGTGACTTACATCAAAATGACATATGTGATCATGATTTTTGTGTGCAGACTTGGTTTAGTCACTATTTCCAACAATAAATGGCGTTGTAGGCTTTCCAGTTGTGATAAGTCAAAACGAAAGAAAAATACTTCACACAGCTTATCTTTGTCCCTATCAAAGAATGGTGTTGCAGTAGCTTAGGATGAATCAGAAGCAAAGCACTTCAATGGTAGAAACTACAACGGTCTTCTTCATTCAATATTGCTCCCATTTCTACACCCAACGGAACCCATTCCTTTCCATTGGTCAAGATTCTAAAGAGCTGTTTAAGTAGAAGATCTGAGACAATTCAAAGGTGGTGAAGAAGTATTTTTAGTGAGCCTAAACCTTCTACAAATCCTTCCATACATAACCAAGAGCTTTGACCTTCAAATATCCATTTTATGAGCTTTAACCTTTCATATCTTTATGGCTACTTTTTTTACATAATGGGAAGATCTTTTGTACTATATAGCACTACTAAAAGATCAAATCTTCTTTGGAACTTAAATGAAATACTATGTAAAATTGTATAAGTGTTCTGGTAAACTTGAAACCAGTGAGTTTGTGGTGAGCTCAAAAAACCACATTATATGAGTTTGTAATGAGCTCAGGAAAACTATTAAGTTTGCTGATGATCTTCAGGACCATTGAGTTGCTTAATGAGCTTGGGAAAACTAAAAAAGTACTAGGAGCACTGTATACACCCCTTAGATCTGAAATCCAGAAGAGTGTTGGAACACTTATTTACACCCCCTAGAACGAATCTAGAAGAGTGATGAGTGCACTATTGTATTTCCATTATATGAGATATAGTGGAACCCAAGGCACAAGGAGAGTGTGCTCTTGGAAGAGTAGAGTAGGAAGGTTGGCCAAACCACTATAAAAAATTCTATTATTTGCGTGTGTGCCTGATTACTTTACCTTTTTTGTACTTTACTGTATTATCTTCTATTGTATTATTGCATATCACACAAACACACAAAGAAGAAAATTGGATCAATAATGAGTTAAGCAAATAATTTTTATAAACTCAATTTACTCCTTCCTTCTTGGGTTAAGTCATCCAACGGAAACCTACAATTTTATCTAAGCCTTTCATAGATGATAGATTTTGCATGATTAAAAGGGAGTTCTGTGTGATAGATCCACATGCTTAATGCATATCTTATGATCTTCACATTATATTTTTCATGACATGATCTAAATGATTATTCTTTCTAATGCATGATTAAAATGATATATGTTAGATATATGCTATACTAGATAAGCACTAGATATAATGAACTGAATTTCAAATTCCAAACATAGTTTAAGACCCACCTTCAGATAGTATGAAACCTCACTTCATAATAGCTAAAGTTTTTCTGACATTTTATTTCGGATATAGTCCTTCTCTGTCTGAAGTTATAATTTCAGACTATATGAAATTATAGCCTTTGTCTGAAATTCGTTTGCTGATCTAAATAGCTAAAACTCTCATTTTGTATCATATGAAATTATCCTCTCTTGCGTCTAAATTTTCATTTTCAAGATGACTACTCATTTTCTTGCTGGAAGTAAATCCCTTTTGTTGAAACTCTTATCTCCTACCTATTTTCAGTGAACATTCATTCTTTTCTCCTCACAAACCCTCTAGAGACCTCTTTATACTCCCACTACATGCCTATTTTAACCCCAACCCATTTGCTTCCATGGGAAGAAGAAAAAAAAAAGGAGAGATGAATTTAGTGAGGTACAAGTTTGGAAGTAGAGTTAACACAAGAAGAGGTAGAGCAAAGTCCAAAGAAGCAAATACTTCATTGAAAAGAAGAATAAGCGACAAAGCAATACTGTTAGAATGCTTTCAAATTGGCTTTGGAGATAATGCAATTCATCTTTACTTAAGTTAAATAGCCTTAAGTCTAACTCAACCATTGCTAGAGGTAAATGAAGAGAAGAACGAAGAGAGTACAACAGAAGCACCACCGTCCTTTTTTCCCTCACCTTCTCATATCCCATCCAAAACTTTGCCTTCTCCAATGTGACCTTCCCAAAAGTAATGGATACATGCCTCCACCCGCGATTTCTTTAAAGGATCATAATCAAGCTCTACCCCAATCCTCTTCTAGCAATAGCTTGTGTTATCACTACCAACACACTTATAATTTGTTACACTTATCTTATGTAACTCTATTTATAATGTAATGCAATGAAATATCTTTATGTTTTAATTTTCTATTCTTCATGTTTTTATTACTTATTTTGTATCTTTCATACTTTCTTACCTCTATACCTTTTTGACTATGACAAAAGGGGGGGGGGGGGGTGGGGGGGAATATGTATAATCAATAAAGAGAGAAAATGTATGATTAGTAAAATGAGAAATTATATAAGAAAGGGGGACATATTGTATGTTTAGTTGTATTAAAATTCAGGGCATTCATTTAGGAGGAGCTATGCATATCTTGTTTTGATTAAAATATCTTTATTTAATTCCCATGCACTTTATATGATTTTATTTTTGAAAGGTAATTCACTCAAATATTTTATCATCATCATAAAAGGGAGATTATTGATCCAAACCTCCTTTGCTTAGCTTAATTTTGATGATAAATATATTTTAACTAACTAAATTCTAATGATGAGTAAAATTATGTAAGTGAATGGTTAAGGTACTGACTATTATTCTTAAAGCATGTAGTAATAAACATATATACATCAAGAAAATAACATCAGTAAAGTGGACAGTGCAATTAAGATCATATCAAAGACAATATCCACCAATCAATCAGGAAGAAAATGTGAATGCTCAAAGATGAAGACTATAGACATAAGATCAATATCTAGAACAACATTTGAAATGTTTCAGATGGACAATCCAAGCTTTCAAGCCAATATTATAATTGAAGGATATGTTTGTCATCAAACAAGCTTTACAGACTAGCTTTGGGCATGGTTCAAGTGTGTTGAAGCATGGTGTAGAAGCAAACTAATCGAATTCCTAAGTCTCAAATGCAAGAAGCATGGTGTAGAAGCAAACTAATCGAATGCCTAAGTCTCAGATGCAAGCAAAGCTTTAGACATTATGAAACCAATGATTAGACATTGGGAAGCTAAGCTTGGACACAAAACTAAGATCAGATAATGCTTGAGTATGAATAAGTGTCTCTATGTTCGAAAAAGACGAGGTCCCAAACTTCAGACATTCCAAGACTAAGTTAGGACATTGCAAAATTTTATTTAAGACAATGCCAACTCTATTCAAGACAAAGCTAAAGCTTGGACGCACAATTATGTATTTCACACAATCCCAATTAGTTTGAAATATTTACTTCATACGGATTAAAGTGTTTTGGATGAAGCCAGTCTAAATCATTCGCACGAAGCTTTCATTTAGTTCAGAGTTATTTTGGATAGAGTGAAATTGCGAATGATAAATTTTTTTAATGAAACATTCTTCTCCTTTCCAAATGAGCTTATTCTAGAAAATGCGAAGCCAAGAGAACAACTCAATGGTCAAATTTTTGAACGTTACCTCGCATTCAATGCTCACCACCAACCTCAACGAGAAGATTTGAAAGCAAGTATAAGAAGAGTAAATAGGGACGTTCCCAAAAGTTAGAGAATTTACTGAGAGAAATGACTGAACATTTAGAATCTCAAAAGTTTTCTTCCAACTTCATTTAACTCCTCCATGCATAACTTTAAAAAACATTCAAAGCTCTATTTTCTTCATTTAACTCCTCCGTGAATAACTTTAAACAACATTCAAAGCTCTATTTTTTGCAACATTCTTTGGAGTTTGAATAATATGTACTGAAGTGTTTATACTTTGCACTACCGGTTCTAACATTGTACAAATTGCCTAAGTAAGAGGCACTTTCATTGTATATTTTCACTTGTTATTTGAGTCAGCAAGCAAGGGGATTGTTGAATGTGTAAGTTTGTTGGTGAGCTTGAAAACTAACGGTTGTAAAGTTTGTTGGTGAGTTTTAAAAACCAGCTTGAAAACTAACGGTTGTAAAGTTTGTCGGTGAGTTTTGAAAACCAACAATTGTAAAAGTTTATTAGTGAGCTTGTAAAACTAATAGGTGATTAGTAGAACCTAAGTGCAGCAAGAAAGGCTAACTCAAAGAGTAGAGTAGGTATCATGTTTGGGTTAGGCCAAATCACTATAAAATTACCTATGCTTTGTGCGGTGTGAATTGTTCCATTTATTTCAACACCTTGATCTTTGTTTAGCCAAAATTTTTATAAGCCCAATTTATCAACCCTCTTAAGCTTCCTTTAGAATGGGACCAATAGTTTCCTCCAATGAATTATTCTTCATCGATATGCCTTTTAGACACAAATGATATTTGATTTGCTTGCTTTTGATCCTATTTTGGATGCTCCCATGAGATTCATCTAGTCATCATATCTTTAGAGGTAATCTCTTGGATCCATTGTTACATCATAAGCATTGCTATGAGGGACTTTAGATCCCTTTGGTAGGGGTTCCTCCATAATTTTCTTTGTGAAGAGAGGTTATTCTATTATTTTACTCATATTCCATGTGCCTCCTTGGAATTCTTTTCTCAAGTCCTTTGAAGCTCTCCTTTGGAGTTTATGTGCTTCCATCTAGACATGAGATTGTGTCTCATCCTCTCTTAGATTCTTATTGCCCTTTGCATGTCGAG
>JAYJMB010044107.1:19490-58123 GCA_036873735.1 Pouteria campechiana
GAGTTTATGTGCTTCCATCTAGACATGAGATTGTGTCTCATCCTCTCTTAGATTCTTATTGCCCTTTGCATGTCGAGCATTTATTTATCGCTAGGTTGGTTCCCTTGCAATATTGGTGGATCTGGCCAAATGATGAGGATGCCTTCAAAATTTCCTTTTCCTTCTATAGGGAAGGGGAGTTCCCTCACCTCTTGATGCCTAGTTTGGATTATGCTGGATATGTCTTCTATTGTTTCCGCATTGGGCACGACACCTAAAATTGGTTCCTATAGTAGGTCCATTAATGGTTTTACTCCTTGTGGGAGTACATGGTTTCTATGAAGATCAGGCCTAGCTTGATAATTGATTCTTTTTTTAGTTTTAAAATTGTTTTAAGGATTAGCTAAGGTTTCAATTCCAACCTTGAAAGTGCTCTAGGAATGTTGTCTTGATAATGGTGATATGAAAGGTTATGGATGGGGTTTACTTCTCTGGTTATCCGAGGCAAGCATCCTCTCAAAGAATTTCCTTTGTTGTTGCATCATCTTTTGCATAATAAGATTATTTGTTTGTAGTAATTATTCTAGAAGCCTGTTATCTTGGAAGCCATCATAGTGTTTCGAGAATTACATTGGTTGGCTGCATGAGATAAATTGCCTCTTGGTGAAGAGTTGGTTGGAGGAAGACCCATGTTGCTAAGGTGTTCATCCAACATGACATAATTAATGAACCTAACTATAGATGACTCCAATATTTAGGTTGCATCCAAACTACTCTTAGAGAATACTAGCTGAAGATTCTATAAGAAAGAGATCTTATAAGACACAGAAGTCATCAAAGGGCGCTATGTGTAGTCCTAACATAAACAATCCGACACTTAAGTTAGGAGATATATAGATAATTGAGAGATTATGTTTATGAAGTGTGCATACCTAAGTTTTTATAGTTGAACTTAGGTTAGTGTGTAAAAGATATGGTGTCGTACACTAAGACAATGATGTTTTCTGATCTGACCAATGAGGTGTTCTTTGAGAAATATACATCCTTTAATTATATCAGGAGTCCACTTAAAGTGGTATGGGTGCAGGTAGAGTTGTGTAAAATCATGTGGAGTTGTGTCAGAATTGAAATAGGTCTACTATTGAAGTTGGAGTTTGACGTAGCTAATCTATCAATTGAAGCACTTACTTGTCTTTGTTAGGTTTTCTGTATATGATTTTGATGACAACAAAACTTATCTTAAGACTTGATTTATGCTAATGATGCTTCTAGTATAGGAAGCTTAAAATATAGAAATATACGTTTGAAATATACGTGCTTTATTGGGATATATTTTATGCAAGCATATACACAGCATTGATATAAGTTAGATGTTTTTAGAAAAAGGAGAAATCATCTTGATCCATATAATTTTCAAATTTGTTTATTATGCCTTGGAACATATGCTAATGTGCCTCAAAGAGATATCTTTTTGAATAAAAAGAATGAGGCTTAAATGAATTTATAAATACAAAACATGATTCAAATTGCATTTCCATGCTTCACAACTTGTGCACAAATCTTATGGATAATTATAGTATGATTTACAATAGAAAATATAATGAAAAATATCAAATTAATAATATGACAAAAGTTTAGAAATTTCTAAGTGTAGAAGCACTGGTGCGGTGATTTTGTTACAGTGAAATGCTACAATGATATGCTAAAATGTAGGACAAAGCAACCAATTCTCGAACAAAGCTACTGCGGAACTAAACTTGGATGAAGTCTACTATAGCAACTACTATAGTAGCTGCTACAGTATCGGACAAAGCAACCAATTATCGAACAAAGCTGCTGTGGAAATAACTTCAGACGAAGTCTGCTATAGTGTTAAAAAAAAGTCGTGACTTCAAACCAATGCAAAGTAAAGAAGAATTCATTCAAGATTGCTACAGTAAACTATTACAGTAAATTACTACAGTGTCGGATAAAGCAACCATCTTTGAACAAATGCGAAGTAAAGAAAAGTTCATCTGAGATTGTTATAGTATCTGCTATAGTGATTGCTATAATGACTATTACAGTAACCTTCAGACAAACTTTGGGTGGACAGATTTTTTTGAAATTAACTCCAAACAAAGTGATTGTCTCTGCGAGTGCTATAATAACACTGCTACAGTAAAAATTTGTTGTTTTCAAATGGTTCAAAAATTTAATGCTCTGCAAAAAGCTTTTCATTTTTTAGCAATCATCTTCTTCTTTGTCAAGAATGAGGTTGTAAACTTTTCAACGGTTTAGAACCAATTAGAAGCAATGCAGTCCAACGGGAGAAAATTTCAACGTTCTTCTTTATTCAAAGCTACTCATTTACCTTCATTTTCTACATTCAATGAAACCCATATTTTTTAACAATCAAATTTTTGAGAAAGCTATTTAAGGAGATGAGCTGAGATGTTTCAAGTGTTGAAGGAGTATTTTTCAAAAGCTTAAATTGTTCACAAATCCTTCCACCTTAGGCCAAGACTTCAACTTTCAAATATTCATTCAAGAACTTCAACTTTCCAAATCTTCGAGGCCTCCTTCTTTAATACATCAAGGGAAGATCTTCTGCACTATAAGGAGCTGTTCAAAGATCAAGTTTTCCTCAATGCTTCATTGAAATATTGTGAAAAAAGTATAAATTTTTATTTGTGCTTTTGTGTGCATACATGTCCCCCAGAGCTTAAATCCAAAAAAGTGCTAGGTGCACTAATTTACGCCCCTTAGAGCGGATCTAAAAGAGTGTTAGGTGCATTGGTTTATTCTCCCTAAAATTGGAATCTAGAAGAGTGCTAGGTGCACTAATTTATGCTCCTTAGAGTGAATTTAGAAGAGTATTAGGTGCACTAGTTTATGCCCCTTGAAACTGGAATCCAGAAAAGTGTTAGATGCACTAGTTACTCTATAGAGTTGAAATCTAAAAGAGTGCTATGTGCACTATTGTATTTCCATTATATGAAATAGTAGAAACTAAAGTACAACGAATGTGTGCTCTTAGAAGAGTGGAGTAAGGAGGTTGCCTAAACCACTATACAAAGTTGTGATAGTTTATGTGCATGCTATTTGTGATTAATTTGCTTTTATTGTAGTTTACTATTTCATTATTTATTTCATAGTTTATTGCACATAAGCATGAAAAAGAGAAAAATTAATTTAACAGGGGTCAAGCGATGAATTTTTATAAATGCAATTTACCCCTTCCCTTTTGGGTTAAACCATCCAACAGACCCAACAGTATTATGGTTCCTTAATAGAAATAAAAATTAAAATATAAGTAATAATAATAAAAAATAAAGTTGTTGGGTAGTTTTTAGATGTTTGATCGCATTAGAATATATAAAAAAATAAATGAGAAATAGTGATTTTTTTTCATTTTTTCTTTAATATCAAATGGAACCTTATGGTTTTAAAATGGGGTTACAATTTAGTAAGGTCGGCTTGTTTTTGGCCCCATGGTAATACTCTTAATAAGATCACAATTGTGGGTCATATTCTATATTGTCTATTTGACTAATAATTTAAAAATCATTTTAATATAAGGTTTTGCATGGGTCTCAAAATTAACATTTTAAAAAAAGTAAATATGAATCTATTAAAAGATTTCTCCTTGATTATGGGACCCACAAATATGTGATTAAACATTTATACCTTTTATGGCCTTTTTCATGTGGAAGAATAATTATGCAAAATATTATAATATTCATATGAACTAATATAAATAAATTTTATATTTTACATGTATTTTAAATAATTTCAAATGTTATAACATATAAAAATCTCTAATTAAATGATTTTACAAATTATACATAATTAGATAGTGCAAAATATGATCTATGGTTTTGATCTTATCAATAGTAATATGATGGGCCAAAACAAGATGACCTTTTGAAAAGCAATCCTTTAAAATGATGATTGAACAAGACCTAGTTTATAAATAAAATTTGATGGGATTTAGTGGGAGCTAGAATTCGAATTGAACATGAACTCAAATTTGCAAGGTCTATATATAAATATATTTTAAATTTTATCTAATATATCTTGTCAGGGTATATTAAACAAGATATTAATCAAATTTAGCATGACATAACTTGAGTTCAAGCCCAAAGTAAATTTGATAAACTAATTCTAAATCTAAATTTTAAGTTAGATTTCAAACTCAACCTTAACAAGCATATTTGAATAATGAAATGAAGATTAGTTGAGTAAACATTAAGTTGTTCAAGTTTGATTTAATTCATTATATCCCAAAAATATACTTAAGCCTTAATGGAAAATCCAGTTAATTAATTTATTGAATAATTATCTATTTTGAGCATTTGCATTGAAAAATCTTTATTAAAAGATAGTCAAAAATGATATATATATATATCATTTTCTTTTCATCAAATCCATAGATATCTTTTCCTTCTAATTTTTAACTTATTTAATTTCTTACATTTTTATACTTGTATACTTTATTTAAAATAAATTATACATTTATGACAATTTGAAATGAAAATTGTGAGTAACTTGAATTTCTTTTTGAATTTAAATCTAAATTTCAACTGTAACTTCAACTCAAATTTTAACCCGAATTTCAACCTTAACTGGGCCCAACTTAGGGTTAAGGTTTTAAAATAAGAGGGAAAATTATGGTCAGGACTAAAGTTCTAGAAAAAAGGACGGAGCCAGTGTTTACTCAACCAAACACAACCCGAGCCGATGCTGCCATTGCTGTAATAATATTGCCACGTGCTTCGATAAATATCCTAATGCGACGGCACCGCAAGGGAGGAATGCCGCAGCCAGTGATGCGGGAGCAACAGTTTTAGGTGGCTGCGCGAGCTACGAAAATCGGTCCCACCGTCGTTGTCTTCGCAGATGTCATCATAATCACCTCATCGTGCAAAGCCGTCACCGATTCGCGATTCCGTTCCACCAACCACCATCCGCTCTGTCAACGAACCACCACCCGTGATTGCATTCGGCTTCCGGACGTCTCTCTCTCTGTCCCCACCCCTCCTAGGGTTTCTCAACATGGAGACGATCAGCGAGTCGCAGCAGCAACAGCACCTCTCCCCCTTCTCCGTCGACAACACTGCGGGACCTCCCGAAATGGAGAACCCGCAGCAGGGAACGCCTCGCGAAGAAGATCTCACCGCAGCGGCGGCAGCAGCAGCAGCAGCTTGGGAATGGGGAAATCTATTCGATTTCACTATCGACGACGATCACTCCATCCTGTCGTGGGACCTGCCGGCACCCGCCTCTCCGCCGGTGCAGCCACGGCAGCCGTCGAGCTCGGCGTCGGAACGAGTCAGGAAGCGAGATCCGAGGCTGACCTGCGAAAACTTCCTGGCGGGGCGGGTGCCGTGTTCCTGCCCGGAGATGGACGAGAAGGATGAGGAGGAGGGTGGGGCTGGTAAGAAGCGGGCCAGGACGGCCTCCGCAGCGCTGGTGAGGTGCCAGGTGCCGGGTTGCGAGGCGGATATTCGGGAGCTGAAGGGTTACCATCGGCGCCACAGGGTCTGTCTACGGTGCGCCAATGCCAGCACTGTCATGATCGACGGCGAGGCCAAGCGGTATTGCCAGCAGTGTGGCAAGTAAGTCAGAAGCTTGTTTTTCATATGATGTTTAAGCCTGTCTGTCTTGTTTGAATTTACAAGTGGCAAAGAAGGGCTAGTGTGGAAGAATGATGATGATAGAAGCATGTATTCCTGCTAGAAGTGTTAAGGTTTTCTTGTTTTACACGTTTGCGCATCTATGTGCACCGTTGCTGATTTTGGCCTGTGGTGAACTTCTATACTGTTCTTTAGGTGGGACTTGGCATGAATGCGAAACCAATAGAGTGTTGTTGGAAACGTATGAATTTATTGGCAGCAAGTTTTTCTATATAAAGTGTAATTCTAAGATGAGGATTTATAGAATTAGTTGATGCGTGTATGGGGAGATTGCAAAGATTCTTAGCAATTAGATGATGTGTACGGAGGGATTGCAAAGATTCTTCGCAGTTGTTTTAGGTTGATATATCATATATGTAGGAATTGGAAAGCTCCCCTTTTTCTATTTTTGTTTACAGGGGTAGAGGATTGGAGGACAATCCATATATCTTCTTGCTTTTAAAGGACACTCCATTGAAGCCTGCTTTATCAGGAAAAATTATATATCATTTTTCTTGTATCTATTTTTGTGTTTCTATTGCCTATGAAGTCTACAATAGAATTGATGTAGAAAGCTTCGCTAGTTGCAAACCAGAGTTAGACCTGACTTGTTCTCTTTGTCTTTCGTTGCCTTTTTGTTGTCCTTTAAAGGAGCCTTCTTCTTCTTAGAGTCACCCAAACCAACTTTGTAACCAACAAAGCTGTTTGCTACTGCTACCCATATGTGAAGTCCTTCAGACCTTGTTGCCTAAATTTTAATGGAAAATTTTTATTTTAAATCCATTCTAAGTGAATATTTTAGTCAAATACAATAAAAAAATGTTAAAAATATACTTTCAACACTAAAATAGAGAAAAATGAGGAAGCGCATGTTAAAAATGGGTGGGCATGCAGAGACCATGGCGTAATTTAAATAATTTAAGTATATTTAAAATTGGGTTAAGTCCAACCCAATTTACAAAATTGAGTCAAGCTGAACTCAAATTTGCCAACCCACTTTTTTCATTTTTTCAACCCAACCCAATCTATTTTTGGATTAGGTTAGTTGGGTTTAGGTTTATACCCTTACTAACCATAAAATTGAAGAGCTTGTCATCTTCTAACATATTCTTGACAAATAGCATCATTAACTCGAATGTAACGTACTCTCACATGGAACTTGTATGATTACTGAGCTAACTACCCCACATTGAAGGAACTTTTTATATAGGTGCAAGCACAAGTGCTGGGAAAGAAAGATTTTAGGTTCAAGTAGGGCTATTGAATTTTAGAAGCACAAGCATTGATTTTTGCTTGTGGTGTGCGGGTGTGGGTTTTTTCTTTTGCACGGTCAGCTAGAGTAGGGGGCACTATTGGGACAATTTCGTTTGAATAAGTTAGAGCTTTTCATATCATTGCTACTGCCCATTTTTGTAGAAGCTTCTCTTATATTAGTTGAGGTGCATTTTGTTCTCCTAGCCATTTTCTTTTGTATTGCAGATCAGTGATAAGATTATCTTGCTTCTTGTTCATTAAGCTGTATAGTTTGAGAATCTACCCTTCCTTGTCCTTTGATGCCTATGCAGTGTTCCTTAATTTGCAAACTACTTGAAGCATGCCAAAATCTACATTGTTCACTATGTAGATCACTCATTTTTTTATTTTTTTTATTTTTTACCTTGGTCATGGCAATTGGATTGACTCAGTGCTTACATGGGCATTCCATATTGTTACACCCTAAAACCTATGAATATGGGCCACCTAAGCATTTGAATGCATCAATTTATTGTTTAATTTTAAATCATAGCAATTGATATATTGTCTAGTTTTAAATCATGGTAGTTGATATCATTTGAATTGATTATAAGGTGTTTGAATATCACTAAGAATGCATTGAAAAAGTTGCTGTGCCATTCTAAATATTCTATGGTTTGGTCCACACATAATGGATATTGGTCGTGATTTTTCTATTCTAAGAATGTGTTCCATATCAAAATCAGAATGACGCCTGCCAACTTCATTGAAAATTGAGATGCTATAGAGTTAGAGAATTTTGGAAACATATTTTACTAGAAAACACTTGTGTGCCTATGCAAGGGATGTGAGGGTGTGATTTTCCTTAGCCTGGTGAAAAATAGATACTTTTCACTAGTTTGAGCCATCTTTCAATTACTGTTGACTTATTTCCCCCATAAATATACGAAATAGTGCTTAACATGCTTCCATTGTGGGCACCACATAGAACCCTAGAATTGGTTATAACAATATTTGTAAATATTCTCAGTAAGCTTGTTTAGCACATGGGCATTATGACGTCAAGATGTAGATGTGTCCCTATAAGGCATACCCTTATGCAAAATATTGTCTGACGTGCTGAAAATATGACATGGTTATGTGATATATCAGCAGTGTCAGGTAGGCTTATTGATTAGGGTAGAGCTTTGTACTTGACTTCAGGTGCTGTCTCATAGTTCATGCTTTTCACTATCTACTATGCCATGTGGCCTTCTATGCAGCTAAGGTAATGAGTTCTCATATTGTAATAGGTTGTAAAGGTGCAACAAGGGTTAGGTTAGGGTGTATCTAGGTCAACCCAACCCTAACCATATTTTTGAAAATTTTAACAACTTAATCCTTATTTCTCATCCCAACCCTAAAAATTTCAGGTTGGCTTTGGGTTGATAATTTGGATTATTGAGAATTAATACTTTCAATTAATTCCAAGTAATAGTTTGTATTAACTTTGAATTAGACTTTCTCAGGTATAAATTAAAGTTGTTAAAAATATGATATAACATCACATACAAATTTTTTTAAATGAGTTAACACTAGTTTTTCTTTTATGTATATTGTTACTAACACTTATAAGAGATATAAATAGTTTAATTTATTTATCCCATAATAATAAGAAATATATTTTTTAGAATATTGTGCAAGAATAATAAAAGCCTCTTGAAATAGCTATTTTAACAAAATTCTAGGCCAAATGTAATCCATTTAATCAAATAAGTTTTTAAACTTGTAATATATATATATATATATTAATATGGTATATGAAATATTCTCATGTGGTTTTGGTTGCATGTTATAATCGAATTTTTGTAAACTTTGATGTTTCAATCAAATTCAAGCCAACCCATCATGCTTAATATAATTTATTAAGTTTAGATATTAAAAATATTCTAGTCAGAAACCTACATGGGCTACGATATTCAAAAGAGTATTTCAAGCAATGTTATGAGTTTACATTTATCATGGGCTACATAGGTTTCCAATTGGGATATTTTTGATATCTAGACTAAATAAATGATACTAAGCATGATAGTTGGCTTGAATTTGATTGAAACATCATGGTTCCCGAAATCTCAAGAGGTTACAACTTATAATTGAGATCACATGAGAATATCCCTATATATATATTACAACTATCATTATTTGAAATTGGGTTGAAATTGCAGTTGGGTTGTGTACGGCCTCAAACCAAGCTAACCCTAGGGGTTAAAATATGGGATGGTCTAGTTACTAAGAAACTAAAACTGGACATGTTTCATAATTTTTGAATTTTTTGACATTGTTTTAATTTTCTAACATCATTATCGAATTCAACATAAATCATGGCCAAATTTTGTGTTATTGGTAATAAAAGATATATTGGTGATCCTAAAAAGAGATATTATTACTTTTATTGGAGAGTATATTTTTTATTGGGAAACTTTATTGGAAAAAATATTTTAAAAAAAATTAATGAAGCTCCATGATAAATTCAGAAAAATAAAAAAAATTTAGAAAATTAATAAACTCCATGACAAATTAAGATAAATACAAATACACATTGAAACTTAAAACATTTCTTTAAATGCAAACACTTAATGACCAATGGAAATACATAAGAAACCCATATATATATAACTGTTAACAAATTTAGTATGATTTTAATATATGAAATTAAGTATATATTGATAAAAACATATATAAATAATATAAACTAAGATATTGTTTGGGAATATGGAAAAGGGGTGAAACATTTTCCTCTTTTTTTCCCCATATTTAATGTGATTTGATACTTTAACTAACTAACAACTTTATTTTTTCTCATTATTATCTATATTTTTAATAATTATTCTCCATTTTTTTCATAAAAAGTCTTATTTATTTTTATTCTAATTCATTTTTATTTTTAATTATTACCTCTTATCACATCATCTTGTTCCCTTTCTTTTCTTTCGCTTTTTGCAAATTTCTATTCTTCTATGTTTCTTCTACCTTTTTCTCCATTCTTGAACAGACCCTAAATACACATGAATTTTTAATGATTTAGAGAGATTACCTCAATTTTGAAAAGAAATAAGGGAAGAAATGGTCAAAAGGGGGGCTTTTGATGATAATTTATAAAACAGATAATATTTTTGACATTATTGATATATTGGAGATAATATTGACAATATCTTTGATGATATCAATAAATTAGAGATATCTATAATATCTCTAGTACTATTAATAATATCTTTGATAACATCAATAAAATTTTGGAATGGATGAAAATGTCATTTTCCTATAAAATAATTTATTAGCCACCTCCTGAAAAGATACTTTTTAGATAATATCGATAAAGTGAGTATTGATCATGGGTTCAAACGTCAAAGTGAGAGAATTGTGAAAAGTATAAGAAAAAGAAAGAAGGCTTAACAAATGCCAACAAACTTTGTATAATATATAAAATGAAGGTCTAGGTATAGGACTAAACAAGTTGGTTGACCTTAGAGAGAGATTAAAGTAAGCCCAATGATGGGGAGTACATTTTGTACCGCTATAGCAAAGACTAGTTGTGAATCATGGAGGTTAGATTGGTTGAAACCATTGGCCATGATAGAGTGCAAGTTATGCATATGTATGACTTATGTTTCAGCTTGAAGGTGAATATTAAAATATGTTATGATCTAATTATTAAGAGATTAAAATTGAGCATGTTTTGTAGATTTTTGGACTTTTGAAACTAGTTTGAAAAGTCCAATGATCCACGGAACATGCTCAAATTTTAATCTAAAATAGTTGGGTCATCATAAATTCTAACGTTCACCCTTTAGTTGAAACACAGGCCACACTTATGTATAGTTTACACTCTATTATGGTTGGTGGCTTTACTCACCATGTTGGTTGTGTCGATCCGTAACTAGTGTCCAAGACACATCTTTTGGCTTTTCAAGTTTGTGTTGTCTTTTGCAAGGTTTACTCTAGGCTTAACTTTCTCATTTAACCCTCTATCTAGGAACTTTTCTTTTCCTTATATGGGCCTTCTTTCTTTCTTTCTTTTTAATGTTGTTCACAAATTTGTTTTTACAGCTCAAACTTAGACTTTAATACCAAACGTAAAAGATTTAAATCATTGATCCAAAAGTCCAATGACCCGTGAAATGTATCTAGTTTTAGTCTCTTAGCAATTGGAATACCCTAATTTTCACAACTCAAATTTTAAAAATCTCAACCCTCTCGTAAAAGGAAATCAGGTTGGGTTGGGTAGATTTGAGTTGAATCTAACTCAAGTTGCACCCCTAACAAGCCGTTTATGCAGGTAGGGGAATGAATTCACCACTATTTAGTTGACTATCATGTATCTAAACTCATTTTTCATTTTGTCTATCAACAAAATTATTTCTATAGGCTATGTTGGGATGGTGGGAAACATGGAAGGAAAAGAATTCCTCACCATTACCCCTCTCCTTTAATACGATGTGACATATAACTACCTTAATTACCTGTAACAACTCTATTTTTTTCTTATTATTATGTATGTTTTTAAGAATTATTTGCATTTATTCCTACGCCTTTTTACTAAAATTGCACTTGTAATAATGTTTCTAAAATATTTATAAAATTACCAACAACTTATCAAACATACTGCAATTATACTAAAGCTATCACCTTTCGTTTAAACGGTCGTCAACTGTAAACTTTAAAAATAAATATAAATATACATTAATATACATTATTTTGTAATATTATATAAATATAATGAAATATAAATAAAGTAAAATATAAATAAATACTTTATTTATATAATATTACAAAATAACATATATTAATATCTATTTATATTTCTTTTTAAAGTTTAGGGTTGGATTAGCATTAATGGTTGTTTAAACAGAAGGTGATGGTGTTGGTATAAGTGCAATAATTTTAATAAATTGTTGGTAGTTTTATAAATACTTATAAATGTTAGTACATGTGCAATTTTGGTAAAAAGGAATAGGTATAAGTGCAAATAACTTTATTTCCAATCATAATACCTATCTTTCCATATCCTCAAACTTATTTATTTTGTTTTTATTCAATTTATGGTTGAAAATATCTCCTTCTATTTTCATCCCTTTTCTAGACTCTACTTCTCCACCCTTTTTCTCACTATCTAAACACACCCTTATTTGATAACAATCTATTTTAGATTGTGTGAAGGAACTTTAACTTCCATGTTTTAATTTGGCATTTGGTCCTCTAAATGTATATCTATGTCTCAATTGTCTCTTTTTTGGTTTCATTGAAACATCTGATTGCTTTTGAAATGTTCTCGTAATACTTCTCTAGCATCAATTATGGTTATTAGATATATTCAATATATTCCTTATGAGATAAGGACATATCCATACAAGTACCAATGTAGCCCATTGTACTGATATTTCAAAGTTTGCTAAACACCTCCAAACTAAAGCAGAATTATTCACCTAAGAATTATAATTCTATGATATTTTGCTTAGATGTACATGTTGGAAAATTTAAATAATAGGATGCCTTATAAATGATAAGTTAGGCCTTACTAGTGTTTGCATTATTGAAATTTTCGGTGAAATTATCGCCGAAAATTTTGTTTCTCCAACCTAACGACACATTCTCACTCTAAAAATATGGATTTTTCGTAGATTAGGAGATAATTTCAAAATTATCTCTTAAATCTCGAAATTATCCCCATTTTCTCTACATTTCAAAGAATATTTTGAATATTGTCATTTTCTTGAGCACACGCTGAACATTAGGGAAAAAGCGGAGATTCCTTTGCAAAACAATTCCTACCTTCCTAAAAGCACTCTCAAGGGCTTGAGAAGGGATTTTCGAAGCCTCCATTGTGGGTTTTTCTCCTTTAAACACAACATTGATCCTCTGATTTAAGCCCGAAAATCTAACAGTGTGATGGGTGGCTTCCAAGATGGAGAGATCTTCCTCTAGGTTCACTTTTGGGTTTTGAAATCCTTCCTATAAGGTCCGAAACTCATGTTCGGCGAGATTTAAGGTGGATTCGAACACCAAAATCCAAGTCTTTTGTATCTAGGGAGAAATCCGTAGCTGATAGCGTGGTGGGCTTTCTTGGATCTTCATATTCACTAGCAAAACTCGATTTGGGCGTGATTTTTGAGCAAAAAGGCATCGAAACCTTAGAAGAGAGAATCGATTGGAAGGTGCATGGCTTAAAACCCATTTTTTCTTTTTTAGGGACGAAAATACATTTGTTTTCATAAAACAGATTTTTGGGCTTTTTTTTGGATTTATTTGTTGTAAATATCACATGTTGATTGCAAAAAATATGTGGAATAATTTGGATATTTTTAGAGGCTTGAAAATGTATAATATTATATTTTTGTATATAATTTTATAAATAAATATTTTTTAGTATTTTTTTTACTTTAATAGTATGTAATACAATTATCTATAGCCTTAATTTTAGCATGTAAAGTTTGGGGATAGAGTTTTAGTTTTTAATTTTTTTTTTTGAGATTTTTTACATAATTTATCCCAAAAAGAATATTATTCATTTTTTACAACAGAAAGTATATTTCAACCATTTTATTTACTTAAATAGCTTATAATAATTATTTGCAATTTAGAAATAAATTATGGGTTTATGATATTTGTCAATATTTTTATTTTAGGTTTAATATGTCTGATTCTGAGAAAAGTAGCAAAACAAAACCGCAAGGTGTGACTTGAGATCATGAGAAACCATTGTAAGGGTATTGAAATGGGGCAAAATGTAATTATTGTGGTTAACAAATGAAGTCTGGTGGTATTACTTGATTGAAGGAGCACTTGGTTGGAGGGTATAAAAATGTGAAGAATTGTCCTAAGATGTCTCCCAATGTGAGAAAGATGATGAAAAGACTTTTAGTTGCTGGGGTGAGTTATAGAGAATTAAGGAAGGAAAATGAGAGAAATATTTTTGAAAAATTATATGGATTTCCATATGTAGCGGATGTTGATTGGGGGGTGGGGGCGGGGGTGGGGGGCGATCATGACATAAGAAGAGCTATAAATGCTTCTAGAGTGGAGCAATGGGAAGCAAACTTCCAACATGCTATGCAAGATGAAGATCACGGTGCACGACCGACTGTGAGATCCTATGTGAGGAAGTATGGAAATAAAAGAAAAAAGTGGCCTTTACAAAAGAGGATGACTTGGTAGATAGTATGATTGCAACCTATATTGATATGAATAGTAGTGAGCAGGGGTTTAGTTGTGGGAATATACCTTATGGCTATTATGTTGGGATTATTCTTAAGAAACTCAACAATCTTATTTTGGAGATTTTGAATATTATTCTCAACAGTTTTATGGCTAAATACCATACAATCTAGATAGTGGAACCAAAGTATCTTAATCTTCTAACCTTGAGTTATACAACATACATCTGGGTGGTTTCTATGGTTATTAGAAGGAAGCACAAGAAAAAGTCCATGTTGATGATAAAACTAACGAGCTTACACAAGTTTCTTTTTGGTGGTGAGGTATGGTGATAACATGTTTCATATTATAAGCATATGTTTAATAACTTGCTATGACTTAAATCTCTCATTTAGTAGTATTCCATTGTAGAAATCTACTTTATTTGCTTTTGCATCATTGGTATATTTCGTTTATGGCGTATATGTTGACATTTAAAGTGATGTTTTTTGTTTTGAATGTGAATTCAGATTTATCATGATTTATTAAGAAGTTTTTTGGAAGATTTTTTAATGTTTCTGTATTTTTTTAATTTTTTAATATTTTAGCAAAATAGTGTGGCTAAATTATCAATAATTTCTTCAAAGTTAGTGAAATTTTCTCCTTTTTATCTTAGCAAAATTTTCCCTTTTAGCGAAATTGCGAACATTGAGCCCTACATAAAACAAACGGCAAGACATGTACATTGACCTTTTGATATATTTTTAGTTCATATTTGACAAAAAATTGTGAGTTTTGGTTTATTAATATTGTCTATCGGATGGGTGGTTTGGATCTAATGAATATTCTCATTCATGTTTGAGAACTGCAATATGTACCCAGCCATTGTATGGCTTTCATTGTTTATTTATTTATCTAGAACTATTTCTTTGGAAATATCCAAAATGACCTCTAACTTTTGAAGAAAATTGGTGGGACGTCTTTGGTGAATCTTTTCTTCTCATCTAAAGTGCAAGATGGAAAAATCTAGGACTGTATGTTTCATTCTTTTAATCTCCATGATTTGTTATCTATGTTGAGAAGCCAAGTCCACATGGGCAGTGGGCCCTGCCTTTGTTTACAGACCAAAGATCCATTTGGAGAGTTGGGGAGTGGAAATCAAGGCTGTTTTATAGGTTGCTAGCCAACAAATATTTATTCATGGCTTTACCATAGTTAGAAGTTGATTATATTCGATATAGCCAAACATGAGGATTAATGTAACATTTTTTTATTTTGGTTTAGCTGGCAGATCTGAGTTTGTTGTTTGGTGCCCAAGGGTCAAGCCCTTGCCTTTTCCCCCTCTGCTTTGAAGCCCAAATCCCTTGTTATTTTTTCTAACTTTTGAAGAAAAAGGGAAAAAATTTGGTCTTTTCATTTATGAATGTATCAGTCCAATGGTATGACTGGCTCATCAACATTAAGGGAATGTTGACCCAATGAACTTGAAGGCGTCATGGGTCCTTTGGTGGTGAACCTTAAACAAGCAATGTGGCTACAAGGTTGTGAGCCCAATTTGAGATTCTATCCAACTAATTATTTTATGTTTTTCGTTAGGTGCTTAGCTAGGTGAAAGAAAACTTTTATTAAGTGCTTCTTCAATGTGACTGCTAAGAGATATGATTTGGGGTTTCCACTTTGCTGGAATAATCTTCTGAAGCATGGATCTCATCTTAGGAAGTGTTTGGGTAGTGGTAAAAGATAGGAAATGTAAAAGAAAATTGTATTCGAAATATAGGGTGATGATGTCAATGGAACATAGGATGATGTCAGTCATAAAGTGAATAAAGACAAAATTGATAAATTTTTTTAATTGAAGGGGTAATAATTGAAAATATAAGCAATGATGAGAAAATTAGGGTTGTTGGAGGTAGATGTTGTATAATATCAGAGAAAAAGGATGGCTTTTACACCCCTTATCCAAACAGAGTCTTATGGAAGGACAAGATACAATACCAGTTTTTTGTGATTCACGAAATTAGATGCAGCATAATAGCATGCCCAAATTGTTGTGACATATTTACTTTTCAGATGCACAAAACAAAAGCAATAACATTTGTGTTTATTTGTTTAATCAGTGTAGAGCAAATGTTTCAATCTGAAATAATTTACTCGTGTTGGACTTTTGCCGTTCATATGCCAAGGCAAAGCAATAACTGCTTACTCTGTATGAAAAGAATGTGCATGCCCATGAGATAATTTACACATTCTTTGGACTGGGTTACTGGAATATGCATGATTTGTTTATCCATATAACATTTCATTTTTTTGGTTCATGACACCAGAATGGCCAGTAATTTTCATTCTTTCAATGCCAGGTTTCATATATTGGCAGATTTTGATGAAGGTAAGCGTAGTTGCAGAAGGAAATTAGAACGGCATAACAACAGGAGGAGGAGAAAGTCCACTGATTGCAAAAGTGTGGTGGAAAATGAACCTCAAGGGAATCTCCCTGCTGATGATGCTTTCTGTGATGGAGCAGAGAAAGGTATGATTGACTTGAGTTGCTGCAATCTGTTTGGTCTATTTCTCTGGTGGATTAAAAAATCTTAGATTGATACTACTAGGAGTGATGGGCCACAGAATGAACAAGTAAATAAGTTATGGATATTTTGTTGATCAAGAATTGATGGTAAGAGTGAGTGACATTTTCTTATTAGTCTTCATGAGGAATTGCACTTAAACTACTATTGCATTCTTTCATATTAAAATTTTTAACTCAATTTGATTAAGATATGGAGCTTGGAACTCTTATTTTATTTTGACTGGTATTTATTGGAATTTGAATGTGAGTGCTGGCAAGGGCAATGACACATTATTTGTTTTCAAGGTAGAATAGAGGCTGGAATATATGGTATGTAATATTATATCCAAGCCACAAGTTTTAGTTTAAATTAACTGTTCTATAGGTTGGGTAAAGGGGGCATCGGACTATAGAAAATTGAAGTAGGCATAGATCATAGCTCTGTTGGTGTAATGCCTTAAGGTTTGGATTGGTCAAATCAATTTCGTTTTGGGATAGAGATCCAGTTATCTTAACTCAACCCTATTGAACACATATTTATATGAACTTTTGCAGTTTTACTATCTCAAACATAGCTCTGTGCATGTGGCCTACACAAGCAATGAAAAAAGTAAGCAAAATTGAGTGGGGAGCAATAATTTCGGAAGTTTGTTCTTGGCTAGGGTGGCATGCTGCTAACTTGTCTGGGATGTGTCGTCCTAGTCTGGGGTTACGTTTGGTTTTAAGTGTCAGCTGGGCCTAATTTGACCTTTTCGGATCCAGCCTGTTGTGATGGTTGGGCTGATGAAGGCATATTGAGACAAGAAGGGCCAGGTGCATAGAATGTGATTATTGTGCATCTCGGTCCCCATTTTCATGATACATCATTCTTGTATCTGTGGAAAGCCATTGCCTTCTATTTTGTGTATAATATTATATATTGTTTAGCCATTCCTTTGAAGAAAAATCTATCTTCCCTTCATATGATGTTGAGATGGTCAATGATCTGGGGGTAGTTATCTTCAGAGTTAAACATATCCTTTACTGATTGCTTTTTTTCTTTTTCTTTCTTTTATTCTGAATAAACTAAATGGGAACAGTGGTGTTCCCTTGTCATTGTTCAATTGGCAGAGGTAGTGGTCTTTTGTTCCTTTTTGTTTTCTTTGAATTCTTTTCACCGTTGTGGATGAATTCCCTTTTCAATGAAATGGATTTGCAATTGTTAAATAATTCCACATTATTGGGTAATTGGTTCTGTCACTTCTGCAAAGCTTCAATAGAATGTCTATCATCTAGAACTCAAAAGGTCCAGGTAAGGTCTAGTAGGTCTAAACACTAAGGTCACTTGAAAACTGGAAAGGATTCAGAGTTTGTGCAACTTCCTGTCTGCTTCATCAACCAAGAATCCAATACACAATATTGTCTAAGATATGCTCAATGAGGACTTCCTCTTCTAGGTAGGCAGTATGCTGCTTTTGGTCCCTGGACCTTGTTTGCTTTCCATTGAGCTGATGTGGTTTCTTTGTCCCCCTCATACTGCTTCATAGCCTGTTTCTTCTTTGCAATAATGGCAGTTCTGTTTTGCTTATGTAAAATCAATGAAATTCATGTCCATGTTAGTTAAATACAACAGAAGAATGGGGAATTGGTCCATTTTTTTACTGTTAGAGTTACATTGGAGGATTGGGGCGGATAATTTGGTAGATGGAAGCAATTAATACATCTTATAGACTGTCTGACTTGATTTTGTTGGTTATTACATGGTTGGGGTTTACTGTTGAGATGGATATTACATAGTTGGGGTTTACTGTTGAGATGGATAAGTGATGCAAGAGTACCAATAAATCAATATCGTACTGGGAATGCATAATCTCCCAAATGCCAGTAAGTGTTAGGTTATGATCAATGTAACAACTTAGAACTAGCAGCATGCTTTAATGTGGGCCAGGTCATTGTTCGCTTTATTGGTAATTAAGAATATGCCAGTGGTCTCATAAAAAGATACTATTGCTTTTATCTGAGATAATATTATTTTTATTGGGGAACTTTTATCTGAAAAATAAAATAAAATTTAATTTATTTTTTTTAAAAAAATAATAAAACTCATGATGAATTAATATAAATACAAGTACATTTTTAAGCAAAAAATTTTACTTTAAATGTCAACATTTAATGATTAATGGAGATATATGAGAGACCCATAACGTCAAAAAATTTAGTATGACTTTAATTCATGAAAATTCTTTATATGTTGATATAAACATATATAAATAATGTATAATATGTGCATATGAGTTTTTCAATGATTTAGAGGGGTTATCATAGTTATTTGAGAAGAGATAAGGGAAGAAATGGACAGAAAGGTACCCACAATTTGTAATAAAAATAATAATATATCCGATACTTTTGATAATATCAAAAGGTATTACCAATAAGGTATTAGTTTTGTATAGGATAATTTATCAGTCATCTCCCAAAGAGTTATTATCAGAAATATTATCAGAGATAATATTGATAAAGTGAACAACGGATCAGGTTAATGTAATTTTCCTATTTTGTTTCTCTCTTTTTGTGATTTAGCTTAGTGTTCGCTTTACTGGCAATTAAGGATACATCAGTTGTTTCATCGAAGACAATATCATTTTTATTGGGCAAATTAAGAATTTTTAAATAAATTAAGATAAATGTAAATACACATTTAAAGTAAAAAGCACTATATTATTTGAGAGTGTATAGGTGTAACCAAAATGAACATAAATATAAGTGAAGAAAAAAAATATTACATTAGGCATTTCTCATACCTAAGTTGTGAAGACACCAAATATGATAGAAATTTAAAACATAATAATATAATTCCTTGGTAAAAAAATAAAATTTTCAATTTATTCCTGTTGCTCATACAACTTCGATAAATTTTACAACACTTGAATACATACAACTCAATGATTAAATAATATCCTAAAATAAATTAATCAACCCACGTTATCATCTTCTCTCAAATTCATATTAACAAGCGCTATATTGTTGTAAGGTATCAATCTATTATATTAGCATGAATCATTAATTTTTTTTCTCATCAAATTCTAATTAAAAAATTTGAAACTCACTTCTGCCAATTATTTAGAGGTAGATCCCTATTCAGATCTAACCATTATAAAATTTTTAATTACCAATTATCTTCAATTTGGAGCAAAATTTTGATTTTAGAGATTTTTCCAAGTTATCTATAAATTTTTCAAAATCTTAATTAATTACAAATTAACTGCCAAATCTGTTTTTTAATTTTAAACCTGTCTTTCTAAAGACATTATCTTTCATCAAATCTCATAAGTTAAGTCAATTGACTTTGAAATTCCCCAAATCGGAATTTTTCCCTAAATCTGGAAAAAATGCACAAATTGATGCTCAAATCCTATTTAAATTAGCATAAACAGCTAGATTAAATTATACAACATTGAAATGAAATGATTTTAAAGCCAATAAACAACTTAAATGTGGATTAAATCAACCTTTATAAGCCACTTGGCTGCAGGACCACCAAACACCGAAGCTGAGATTTGATCTTCAAAATGTTGTTCTTTCTTTTGAAAATCCACTCAAGAGGTGTCCAAAGTGGTTTTCTGTGGGTGAATCAAGGTTTCATTGCCAAAACTGGGAATTTTGGTGAAATCCCCTTTATGGTATCCAGATGCCTCCTTTACGCCCTTAAATGACATTATCATATTAATATGAAATATTCTGTGATAAATTCAATTCAAAATCTGTATGATAGGAATAAGGTAGATTTTTTCAATAAATCTAAAAGAAATCAATAAAAAGGAGAAACCTTAGATAATGTCATCTTCTCATATGGTGAAATATCAGCAGGCTCCCAGAATGATATAATACCTATGATAATACTGTTGATATTATTGATTTTTCTCTTGCTGATTTAACTTTCTCCATCAGCAATGAAGATCTCCTCTTAATTAAGAAAAGAGAAACTGGGAGCAAGTTAAGAGTCCATGGAACATAGAGTTATGTTGTGATCATCTGTTATATATTGTAACTATGCATGCAAATGTTTGTGGTCTGCTTTTGTATGATTCCTTGCAGCATGTGCTTTGACTGAGGGTGTGTTTGGATCACTGCACACCCTCTATTTCATTACACTACCTTAACCAGACAAAACAATACTCACTACACCATACATTCCTACCTTTTTCAATCATTTATATTTATATATTTTTTACTTTACAATCATTACCCTATCATTTCAATCATTCATCTACTTGTTGAAATACCCAACCAACTACACTTTACTTATTATGCTATTTTGTCTTTTTTACGATGCACTCTCCATTACACTACACACCCTTTTACATCCCGACCAAACACACCCTAAATGTCATTCTGGGAAAGTTCTTCATTTCTTGGTGCTTTAGTTGGCCAAAAGTGTTATCCTATTAAACTAGTTGCAGAAATAACGCCTGGAAAATTGATGATGCATTTGTTTGTGGCCTCTTATCTTGATTAGTTATCTTTATTCTGCTATCAGTCAAAAGCTGAATTATTTCTGGTAAATAAAGATATGTTTATTGCAAAGATGCTGCAAGTAAGCATTTGATTTTTCGTGGTTAACTGGGTTCATGCCTATGGTGTCTTTCATCCAGGATATGCCTTTTTGGTTTTCATTTAGTTTTTATATGATTGAAGAAGAAAAAAAAATCACCATGATGTTTTTAATTAAATTGGCAAATACAACTGCAGATATGTGTAATGGAGTTGCTAGTGCAATTGATGACTTATGCTTGGGCAACCAGCCATTAGACTATGAAACAATATTGGAGTCAGAAGATGGGCATGGCTCCACCCCTTGTTCAGTTCCTACTGTCCAGAATATCATGATTAATGGCATTACATCTTTTGCTTCCTCTGGTGAAACCCAGACAGATGGGAAAGATTACTCGAAGCCCTCTCTTTCTTTATCATTTGGCGAGCACAAGAATCTTTATTCATCCGTGGTAGGTTTGTGTTGAAGTTTTTGATAGTTGCTTTGCCTCTTTAATCCTTTCACCTCATTTCTGCTCATTGATGTCTGTCTTATATGTTCTTAGGTTATCTTATGTTGCTTGAAAGATGATGATTCATTATTTGATTGTAGTGTCCGACAGGTCGCATGTCATTCAAGCTTTATGATTGGAACCCTGCAGAATTTCCAAGACGTCTACGGCACCAAGTATTTCTAAAGGATTATAATTGCAGTTTAGTATTTACAGAGGAAATAATGTTTTCTTAACTGGGAGCTTTAAAGTTAATTAGTGGGTATTATGATCTGAAATTGCAGATATTTGAATGGCTGGCCAGCATGCCTGTTGAGCTGGAGGGATATATTCGACCTGGATGTACCATTTTAACTCTATTCATTGCAATGCCTCAATGTATGTGGGACAAGGTAATATGTTTTTTTTTTGTAATGCTTTAAAAACAACCAGGAAAAATATGAATGACATGAATTTCCTTATAATTTGTTCAATATTCTTTGCAGCAGCTTCATCTTTTTTCGTTTTTTTAATGATCTTGTGAAATGATAGTCTGAATTCTGTCTTGGTTTGAGTTTTGTTCGTTATTTTTCTTTTCATTTAGTTGCTTGCTTGATTAGGGGATCCAATTTTGTGCTTAATGTCTTGGAAATTTATAGCTGTCTGTTATAGTTGTATGGTAAACTGATTTTTTGACAAATGCTGATTCCTAATACATACATTTATGGTTAAAATTTATGTATGTATCAATTGCAAAATGTTAATTCCTATCTACCAGTGTTTTGAACAATTGCATGATCCTTCATGTCCAAAATTTCATGGAATTTCTTTTCTGTATATATTTCCATAGTTAACGACCCTAGCACACCCACCCTAACACACCCTATGTATACCAGGTCAAAAATGACTAGGTGCACCTATGTTCTTCTACGCACAGTCCAAGGGTTTCTGTATACATTTTTTTGAGAAAAATTAATCCATAAATTATTATATAAGGTATATTTCTAGTTATATACTTACAAGCTATAAATTCATGTTGGGATTTTTAATCTACAAGCAAAACTGTCAATAATTTAAACATGTTAAAAATTGATTATGAACTGTGAAATTTGGCCTTTCTGTTCTTGCTTGACTAAGAAAAGAAGAAACATGGCGTAGGCTCTCAGTAGTGGAAAGACAAATGCCAGGAAACTAAAAAAATTGAAAGACTGTAAAAGCTCACAGTGCATAAAAAGAATCTTTTAGAAGACATTGATTTAGATTAGACAAATGAATAAAAAGTATTAAGTTAGAAGACACATGTTTAGACTAGAGTTTAAAAAAAAATACCTTGATTACTGTAAATTTTTTTTAAACAAGATGAAGTAAACAGCCATTTGTACATAAAGGGAACCCATGTATTGCACTTTAGCTCTGATAGTCATGAATTTCTGCTAAACGTCCTTCCCATAACTCCAGTCAGCATTCTTAAAAGCTGTCTTGAATGGTAAAATTGATCAGAGGATACAAAGCTCCCTTGCAGTCTTGGTGCAAAACAGAGCAGCATGATTCCTCCATTTTTACTCCAGTCACAGTGAAATTATAAGCAACTGTCCTCATAGATGGTTAAGTTGCTCAGAAAAATGAAAATTTAAAATTTGGGCTCCTTAGGTGCTTTGCCAGATGGGGATGAGGGTTCAGAGAAGTCTTTTATATCAGCTAAGGTATGAGTTCGACGCCATTTAAGCTATCCTAAAACAGTAAACACTAGATGCAAAAAATGTCACCAGATTTTGAAAGTTAAAAAACACAATAATAATAAAAAGAAACTGCATAAACTCCCCAGGGATTCCTTGACACTAGGTGAAGCCCCCAAAGATGTAAGCCCAGCCAAGGGTCTAGACGGCTCAGCGAAGACACCCAGGAAGTGTACTAGCCATGCATCCATCTTACCTGTAAACACTGTGTTTTTCCAGTTTTTGAGACATCTATCATTGTTAATTCATTATACTTGCATATTTACGAGACCTGAGCTTTCGAAAAAATTGATCTATATTGTTGAAATTTTACCTGTTCTAGATAAAGATTTTACTTTTGTTAGATATATGGTTGTTTCTTTTTGATGTGTGCCCCTGGGAGGTACTCAGTAGTTTTATATTAACAAGGGAGATAGGATACAGAGTGCTTTTTTACTGCTGGAATAGCAGCAAATTTCATTCATTAGATTAACAATAACAAGGGGAGTTGGGATATTGCATGGTTTCTTAGCACTTGAACAGCAACAAATTTCCAGATTATTTGGTGTCATATCCATATCTAAATGTTTTATTTTTTCTACATCATGCAGTTATCAGAAGATGCATCCTCCTTTGTTACTAGCCTTGTTAATGCACCTGAGAGTTTGCTATCAGGAAGAGGCCACATGCATATTTATTTGAACAAAATGATTTTCAAGACCCTAAAAGGTAAGCTGGTGATTTATAGCTCTCTCCTATAATATCTCCTTCTCTCATAAAATGATAGAAGAAAGTCTGACTGACATGCATCACGATTTTGACGGTGGTTCTAGTTATTTTTGTATAATGTAGCCAGTCTTGCTTTTTCTAATGGCTGTCTTTCATATGCTAAAGAATCCTTTTTCAGAGACGCATACTGTTGGAGTTAAATCCTCGATGGATGACACCTAGATGAATAATCCTGCTAACCATCCACCATATTCTGGACAATTATGCCTCCATTTGTTCAAAATGTGTGAACAAGCTTATTCAGCACTCTCACTTTGAAAGTGTGACAGGTCTCCTTTTTCTTTCTTTGTTGAGCCCCAAATTCCAAAGTTCACCTTACATAGAGTTATAATTTTGCATTCTCCTATCAGTCTGTTTGCTTATCATTTCTATTTATTTTTCTCATTTGAGGATTAACTTGGGAGAGATTTGCATTTGAGGACATTTCATCTTGAAGACATTGGTTTTTGTTTGATAACTCCTGAAGCCAAGATAAATTAGTTTTCTTTTGGCTATACTCTGAAAAAGATTCAATGTTTGATGATGTTTTTACTAGGAATCAGTGCATCTTGTTCTCTTGCTTTTTCTGAGTATTGGGATCTTTACTCTTGACCATCTTGTGAGATCACATTCCATTAATATTCGTCATGATTTTCCATGTATTTACCATCATAGACTGTTTCTAAAATAATCGAGTTGAGGTATATGAGTCCTGTTATGCCAGTCCTGTTCTTTTGGCTTCTTCTTGCTTTGTTATGTACTTTGATTTGAATTCACACACCACAAATGGAATGGTTCTTTGTTGTTGTTGCACATAACTGAACCACCTAAGTTAGTACCTCATCTTTCTACTTATTGTTATTTGGTAATGGCTTTAGATTTTCTTTAATTATTTTATTCCTAGCTTTATTCTTTCTAGTCTTGCCACTTACAATGTTAATGCCTTCATTTTACCTGTTTTCTTATACTACAGTAATTTTGTTCATTGACAACCTAGCATTCCAATTTGAGTAAGAGGCATGCCATTGATCATTTCATATTTCAGGTATTTTGGACCCTCTTTTTGATGTTTGCAACAATATGCATACAAATGCATTCATTTTTTTTTTATTTCATTACATAGTATCAATGTCTTAAAGCTTTAGGGAGGTCACATGATGATTCAACTTCTGAAAATAGTTTGAGTTCACTGCCATTTTGTTGCAAAATAATCACATGTATTGCTTCCTTGAGTATTTTGTCATGGTATTGTTGAACATGCAAACATGGCCAATGCTTCTTGTTATTTGATAGAAACCATTTGTATGATTCTTTTTCCCTTCTTTGCACTTCTAACTGGAGATGCATGTAGATGGATCGCTGATGAACTTCAACTGGGGAATGCGGATGCCAAGTCTTCATTATGTTCATCCAACTTGTTTTGAGGCTGGGAAGCCCATGGAGTTTGTTGCCTGTGGAAGCAATCTGTTGCAGCGCAAATTTCGGTATGATATCTGGTTCTCCTTTACAGAGTCTAAATGCCCATATATAATTCTTAAATATTTGATGATTGACAGAATCTTGACCTTACTGTCATTTCCATGCATTTTTTTTCTATTTTTTATTGATGATTGTCATCAAATTTCCTCCTGTGAATTCTTTCTCCTCTCAATATTCTTTGATATGCAATATACACCATATTATGGTTCCTTTCTGCTGCCATACTGTTTCCAAGTTTCCAGAAAGTTTTTGAAGGTTATATTTGTTGTCTATATCTGATTGTGACAATTTTTTTTTCATTTACATTTGAAGTACCAACCCAAAATTTTGTTGTTCTTCAAAGCTTTAATTTTTCCCATAAACATTAAAATCAATGGTTTAAAAACCGGATTGGACAGCTGGGTTGGACCAGTCTTGATTGTGAACTGCAAAAGGGGCGGTCCGATTAGCACTCGGTTCTTATTTAAAAAAAAAAACATATAACCATTTGGACCAGATGATCGGACAGTGAAAATGGGTCCAACCACATTTGGTCCAAGGCAAAATGGGTCCAACCACAGCTTGGTCCAAGGCATTTATTTTAAAAAATCAAAAAAATAAAAATGTAAAAGCAAAACAGCAATCAATAGGTCGCATAGCCGGACAATCCTATTTCCTTTCACCATTAGCTGGTTGCTAGCCTCATTGATAATGAGCAGTAGCTACAACAAACAACTCAACTCTGTCTCACCATCCCACTTGTCCCTCACCTTTTCTGTCCCTGCCTCCATCTCCGTCCAACAGGCTGTGCAATCCCATTTCCTCTTACCGGCGGCTAGTCACTCGTCCCTCCCATGTTCCCGCTCCTGCTTCATCTCCCACCCGTAGGTTGCAAGCTCATAGCGATGCTACCCCTGTTCATCTATCGTCATCAATCGATTGCCAGCCTCATCCTATCGACTATCAGCAGTTGCAGCAGACCACCCAACTCCCTCCCTATCCTGCCCCTGCCTCATCTCCCTCTTGCGGGTTGTAGCAACGCAGTGGCCAGATCTGGTGGATCAAAGCGGCGAAGGCAGTGATGCCGATGGATTTTTGGCGAGGATGACCAAATGGAGGAGATGGCTAGACGGCTGCCAAGCGTCAAAAGGGAACGATAGTTGCTGGTGAGTTCCATTTGCTAGCAACCAGGAACATGGAGGAGATGCCTGGTCGCTAGCAGAGATGGGCATTTTTTTTTTTCAAAGTTTTCGGCGCTCAACAGTGAGGATTTGGTGCTCCAATAGATTGTCAAAGGTTAGAATGGTGAAAAGGTGTCATTGGTTGAACCTGATTGGCCAACAGGCAGTTGGTGATGGAGGGCGTGTGGAGGTAGTGGCTAGTCGGCGGATGGAGGCAATGAAGGTAACTGGCACAATGTTGCTGGCTTATATTATGCTGTTGTTTGTTACAAAGTTATTCTCTAAAACGTGGAAAAGAGCAGCATATAGAAACAATAAAATTTTAGGTACATTACCAATTCAATCAAGTATTTGCACTTGATTATTTCAGGTTAGTGAATTCTTTTAAAATCATTAAATATTTTGTTAGATTTATTTTTAAAATTTGTATGATTGCATCATTAGTTCATCATTATAGTTTATAGAGTTATTTATTTTTAATTTTTATATGCACATTAGGTTTTTATATGATACATAGCTATTATTATAGGTTTTAAAGGTAATCTATAATTATTCATATTTATATAATTATATATTTTTATTTAAAAAAATTAAATAATTATTACATAATAATTATGGCATGCTGATGTCACAGTTTGAAAGGGTTGAATCAACGATTGAACCGGTCGGACTTGAGCCTAACATAAAAATGGTTCATTAAATGGTTCGGTTCTAACAACATTGATTAAAATACATGCTTTTTAATATTATCTAGTTGCTATTACAACCTGTATATCTCATTCTATTGATTTTTGCATGGTTGTTAATTCATCATATTTTAAGACATTCTTCATCTTTTTGATCATTGGGTATACCTACAATCCAAATGGAAACCATTGGTTTGTTTGGTTGGTTGTAGTAGAACTACACATGCTATTACAGCTATCACATTCTACCCTAACTCAATCTGGACACTAGCGTGTCACCATACTCTACAATTCTTTCTTTTTAATTATATCCCTATCTTTGCAATCATTTATATATTCTTTACTTTTCAATCATTTGCTCCTATCTTTTTAATCATTTCTATACTTTTTGAATTGCAAACCCTACTAAACTATTTGTCATATTATTTTATCTTTTTTGTGATACACTCTTCATTACATGACGCACTCAATTACACCCCCTTTTGCACCAAACCAAACACACGCAAGTGTTTTGTGGTTCAAAAATGCCTAATCCTGTCTCAATCAACATTTATCAGGACTCTTTGGAGTAAGTTCTATAGTGACAATAACGAAAAACTTTGAAGATGAGAGTTTTGCATTTTGTTTATCATTGTGGGGCATGCGTGTATGATTATTTGTACCATACATGTTGTTTCTACGAAGGAATAAACTTTTAGCCGACCCTATTATATTATTTACTTGGATAGAGGTCCTTTCTGTGTGAAAGAACTGTAATTTATAACCTTTGACTAAAATTCATTAAATCTTTTTCATAAAATGACAAAAGCATTCTATCTTCACACCTTGTGTCATTTCCATGTGTTTATTCTTTGGTTTGATAGGTGCAATGCCCAGGGCATATGCTACAGGGTAGAATTTCATATCTTTAATGAATCTTAATTGATGATATGAACTGTTCATTTAGCCTATTCTTTGTGTGTAATGACACGCTAAGAAGCATCTGCTGAATAGATGATATTTTATTGAGTCTAGTTTATGGTATTGTGAAAGCTTTCCTCAGGTAACTTTCAATCTGAAGCTTTGAAGTTCAGTATATTTTATGAAACTTCAATTTTCAGGGTCATAGAAGATTGTATGGAACATGATCAAATAGGGTTGTAATCCAGACATAAGCTAGAGCATCATGGACCTCCTCTTTCAGCTGCCTGGTTGATTGTAGCTGAATTGGCTGTTTGATTGCCTTGTTTTGTGATTCTTTCAATATGGCCTATCTACTTACACCATTGGTCTGCCTATTACTGGCATCAGGCTATCGGTTTTCACCAAAGTAAATGGAATGTCAAGGACAACAGTATGTTGCTCTATCCCACTTAATGGATGGATATGGTCTCAAATGCACTGACACATTTATGTTCAATGACGGGCTAACAAACCTCTAGTATTCTGATTTCTTCTTTGAATGGTAAACGTACTTTCAAACTAATAAATATTACCTTTTTGTGCCCACACATCATCCATAAGGACATATCCCCACCTTTGGGTCCATATGTGGGAATGATTCAGTGAGGAGAACTCTCTGTTGGTACCAAATCTTTTTATGGGAGAGTTTGGAACTCTTCTTATGCTATCCAAGAAGTCCCTATAACCAATCAGGAAGTGTTTGAATGGGGGTAAAGGAGGAGGGTTTTGAAACCTTGAGATAAATGATATCAGTATTTATGATGATGCTGGTCATAAAGTAGATAAAGTTAAACTAGCTTGACTTTTTTAGGGTATGTTGTGGTGTTAAAAAAGTAGCAGTGCTAAGGTAGGTAAACATCAGATTACATAAAGGAAACCAAACCCCTTCCCATTTACCTTCTTATCCAAACACTACCTCAATTCGTTGGTCAGTTTGTGACAAATTGTTGAGGTGCCTACTGACCTTGCACAACTTGTATGGTTCATGTCTGGTTCACTTCTAGAGTCTCTGCTAAGAGCAAATTGAAAAATTTTGGTGATCCTCAAGCTGCTTGATGAGAGAAGTAAAACACTGCGATTTATGATAACTGACTGTTAGTTGATGGGTTCCAGTTTGTTGCTTGCATGAGTTGCCTGCCATATGTTGCTTTTTTAATATGGCATCCATCAGATCTATCAAAATTTATTTTGATATGTAAATTTTTTAATTTATTTTGGCAGTGCTGTGTAAATTGTAAAAGCATTTAGTTATTTGGCATTGCTATTTAAATTGTTTCAGTTTTACCAACATTCTTCATTACTTCTTTCTTGAGTTTCTGCATAAAATTGGTAAAGATTGCTGGTTTGCCATTCTCTTTATTCTGCATAAAATTGTTAAAGATTGCTGGTTTGCCCATTCTCTTTAGTCAGATTGTGTTTTGGTCTGTAATTCGTACATTTTTTAGACAATTACTGATGGATTTGAGTTCTGATCTATCAATATGCCCTCTTAAAACCCCTATTGCGATGAATTCGGATTTGCATTTGCATGGCATCCATGAGTTTTGTTGAGATGCAATTCTGCTTGAGCTACAGCGGCATATTACTATGGGATATGGCTTGCCAGCAAGGATCTGCATTTCTTCCAAAGGAAGAATATAGAACTTAAGATTTGGTAGCATCATAAGGGAGGTGAGGATGCTTCGAATTTTAAGATAGTTATTACCTTCATTAGCTTCCTTGTCAGGAGATTTCATGACAAGCCACTTGCTGCCATATGAGTCTGGACTTGATTGCAACTCCCTGACCTCATAAAACCTTCCAGGGCTTTAATGAGCACTCTGTCCATTGCATGCTTGCCAAATCACTTGATAGATATCTAACTATTTTAGGTGGGCCAATATTTGAAAACAGAGATGTGAAAAGTAAGAACTTCACCCTGTTTGTATGCAGATTGTTTTTGCCAATGCATACTGTGGTGATTCTATAAAATTTAGAATCAACTTGATTGTCCTGGAGCATGTTTGGTTTATGCCAACCTCTTTGTTCTCTTCTTATCCTGTGTCTTTTCTGTTGCAGAAAGTGCATGGCTAAGTTTGCTAAGACATTATTGTGTGCTTGATATGTTAGGTTTCTTGTGTCCTTTGCTGGGAGATATCTAGCGTATGACTCTTGCATTTTGCACCATGGTGTCAAGGAGGATTCAGATCAGAGTTCTGACCATGAGTTTTTCAAAATACATATTCCTAGTACCGAGTCCAACCATTTTGGCCCTGCATTCATTGAGGTAGGTTTATCTAACTAAATTTTTGCTTCCATTACATTGATTAAAATTTGAATTCGTGATTACCTTACAATGTCTTATCAAATATAACAGCTTAATATAACTAAAACCTTTTTTCCAAGACTAGACTATGGAAAGATTATTTTTATAGTTTATTAAATGGTGATTCATCAGAGAGTATGAGATTACATGAAAATACAATATAAAGGGAAATAAAGATGCTACTTATTTTCATTGAATAAGAATATCTAAAGGAAAGCTCTAAGAAATGAGATTAGGAGTTCTAGGTCCAAATAATATGCCAATTGAAGTGTGGTTATGTGTTGGTGATATAGGTTTAAATTAGTTGATGAATTTATTTAATAAGATTATAAGACTGAAAGAAAATCCAAGTGAATAGAGGAAAATTGCTATTGTATCAATCTATGCAAGGAGATGTAAAATTCTATTCATTATTGTGGAATAAAACTTATGAGTCACATTATGAAGTTTAGGAAAGAGTAATTGACCAAAGAAAAGGAAAGCTCTAAGCAATGAGATTAGGAGGAGTTCTAGGTCCAAATAATATGCCAATTGAAGTGTGGATATGTGTTGGTGATATAGGTTTAAATTAGTTAATGAATTTATTTAATAAGATTATAAGACTGAAAGAAAATCCAAGTGAATAGAGGAAAATTGCTATTGTATCAATCTATGCAAGGAGATGTAAAATTCTATTCATTATTGTGGAATAAAACTTGTGAGACACATTATGAAGTTTAGGAAAGAGTAATTGACCAAAGGTTAAGGTGTGAAACAAATGTTTTGAAAACTTAATTCAGTTTAATGTTGAGAAGTTCAACTATTGAATTAATTTTTTTATAGAAGCAATTGGTGGAAAAACATAGAGTTGAAGAACAGCCATATGATTTTTATTGATTTGGAAAAAAGCTTATGATAAGGTTTTTAGGGAATTATTATGATAGGTGTTGAGAAAAAAAAAGTTATTAGTAGATATTGTAATATTATTAGGAATATGTTTGATGGAGCTATAAAAAATGTGACATGCATGGAGAAATGAGCAAGTTTTCTATTTTCATAGGGTTATATTAAGTTTTGATTTTAAGTCCTGGTCTCTTTACTTTGGTCATGTATGAGCTCACTAGACATTTACACAGATGCCTTGGTGTATATCATTTGCAGCGGTTATAGTTTTGATAAATGAGACAATATGGGTCCTGTTTGGGAATGAAGAAAAAAGGTGGGAAAAAAGGAATATAGATAACTGAGGGAAAAGAGAATAAATGATGTGATTTGATAGGGGATAATGATTAGAAATGAAGTGAATAAAGAGAAAATAAGTAGACATTTTTAGTGGTGCAACTTGGGTTAGTGTTGAGTCGAGGTTGACTCTACCCTTAACCTATGTCTAAAAATCCTATCATATCTTATTTTTTAGGTTGATTCAGTTTGAGGCCAACCCTACCCTATTGTTTTTAAGGTTGGACAGTTTAGTTTCGGTTCAAAATCGGTTAATTCTAAGTTTAGTTTTAGCATGTTAAAAAGTGAATAATTTGGAAAAGAATATTAGAATAATAGTTAATGCATGTTTTATGCTATCCAAAATTGTAAACAATATATAAAACATAAAGGCTTTCAATTGAACTTTTCAAATATACTTGACAGATGAGAACTGGACATAAGGATATAGATAGAAAATTAGTTTAAATATATATTTTAAAAATAATCTTAGTGGGTTGATTTAGTTCCGAGTACCAACCTTGGAACCAAACCAACTCAAATTTTGGATGCAGGATAGACAGGTCTACCAAAACCTACCCTGCTTAAAATCGGGTTGGTTTTGATTCAGTTTATGAGTACCCTGACCAAGTTGCACTCTAGGCTTTTTTATGAAAATATGAGAAATAATTATTGGACATATAAGTGACAATGAGGAAAAGTAAGGTTTTTAGGTAGTTGAGATGTCATGTCACATCAAAAGGTGTCCTCATTACCAATTGAAGCCATAATATGTAAATTTGGAGCTAGATAAATGGGGAGATGCTTTAGAATCTAAGAGTTTTAGTATTAGTTGAATGGAAACTGAATATATGAAATATAACTCTAACAATAATATGAATATAAATGAGGAGTCAATTAAGATCATAGATCTAGTAACAACACAAAATGACCATTTTAGATATATGAGATTAAAGAATTCAAGAAAGTGGAGAAATTGAAAAAGATATTACATATAGAATTTAAGCCAAGTAAAAGAGATGACATTGTGGTTTTGAAATTTTCTGCAATCATTGTGTGTCAAGTAAATTAAAAGGAAAATTTTATAAAATAGTTATAAAACTGGCTATGCTTTATGGAGTAGAATGTTGGGTAGTTAAAGAGCAACGTCTATAATATTTGAGCACAGACCTAATGAAATAAGGGAACATAGACTTAGGTGATTTTGGTTATGTGAAATGGAGATAATAAACTGCACTACTTAAGAATGAATTTATCAAAGTAGGTCATAATCCATGATCAACTAGAACGGCACAATAGGATCCAGATAACTGACACCACTTGGGTGGGAAATGTCTTATGATGATAATGATGATGAATCAATTATGAAACCTACCAGTTGCACAGCTTATTGATAACACTAGCAGTGTGCATGCAAATATCCAAGATTAAAATCTTAGCTATACAATGAGTATATTTCATTAAAAAAGAAACTGAGACAGTTGTACTAAAGTGAAATTTTACATGGAAAATTTTTCACCATGGTTGTGGCAAAAATTCTTTTGTTTCTCCTCATTTTCATCTATCCTAGCAGAAAATAATCATTCTTGCAAATAGCTGGAACAAATTTTGCCATTGAGGTTGCTCTAAGATTCTGAGCAAGTTGAAACATGTGGGCCTGTAAATGATGGCCACCTCAGGAACTCAAAAGGTATATGATAAAATGCATTGGAGATGAGGCTATTAAACTTGCTATTTATTCATTAATATTTTATTTTGTAGGTCGAAAATGAATCAGGGCTATCTAACTTCATCCCAGTCCTCCTTGGGGACAGTCAAACCTGTTCTGAGTTGCGGGTGTTAGAGCAGAGGTTAAGTGGAACTTCTTGTTCACATGGACATGGTGATGTTGATCCATCAAATTCATGCAAGCTTTTGTTATCAAGACATACTGCAACATCTGAACTGCTTTTAGATGTCGCATGGTTGCTTAAGGGGCCTTGTCTGGACAAGGCCTTGAGTTCTATCCAAATCCATAGATTTACTCATTTATTAAGTTTTCTAATAGAGGCTAAGTCTATTACTGTCCTGGAGAGAATACTAGAACCTTTGAAGATTTTTGTGGATGCAGAAGAGTTATATATTACTTCAGATAGGGCTGACATTGCTGATTTGAGGCTATTACAGAAATTTATGGACCAGGCAAGAGAAATTCTCCATCAGAAATTTCAGAACAATTTGACATCAACAATGCAGTCTGAAAATTCATTTCAAGCCACTATCTTGCAACAGAGTGAGACAGAGAGTGAAATGCTCTGCACACTGCCAAACACTAATGTGAGTTTATACTGGCAGATTCTATTATCTTCAGTGAGATCTCCAACAGCAAATAATCTGGTTCAGCCTTTCTTTTATTGCATGCTTTTGTATTGAGTGAATAATATGGTACTCATTGCAATGTCTTCGAGCTGCAGATATTGGTAAACCTGGAATGTGATTGATACTGCCTGTAAAGAAAATTTTGCAATTTTTTGTGTTAGATTGTGATTTTAACAGGGCTGATAACAAGTGATTAAGATATCAACAGTTCGACGTTTAAAGTAGAAAATGGAGGCAACTCATGTTAGGAAGAAGAAAAGAAAAATTCTTATCCCCATTTGGATTATGGGACAAGATATTTATCTACCATTGTAAACCCTGTATTCCCCTAGTCAAACCTATATTTTCTTTTCATCAGAAACCATAACTTTTCTACCAAAAAAATTCAAAAAAAAAATAATAATCTATGTTATTCTTATCCATTACTGAAATCCTCTCTCTTGCTTACATCATTTTCTCTCATGTCCTGAGGTAAAGTTCGATTTCCTCTGAACCAAAAAAGGCCCAAGGAATAGTGTAGTTAGATAACCAACTCTCTGTTTTTTTTTTTTTTTCCCTTCTTTTTTCTTTCTGTTGTGGACCTAGCTTCTATGAAACTACTAATTGTGTTGATATGTTACTAGAACCAGTGTTTGCTCTATTGGTAATTAAGTATGTAGCTGTAGTCCCAAAAAAAAGATGTCGTCATTCTTATCAGAGATAATATCATTTTTTTATCAGCCAACTTTATTGGAAAAATTAAAAAATTAAAATTTTTTAATAAAAATCCATGAGATATTAAGATAAATATAAATACCAACATTTAATGACCAATAGAAATACAAAAGAGATCCATGTGTGTGACTCCAATAAATTCAGAATGACTTTAATACATGAAAATAAAATATATATTGATATAGACATCTATAAACAATATACACTAAATATGTATGAGTTTTTAATGATTTGGGGAAGTTATCACAATTTTTTAAGAAGAAATTAGGGTAGAAATGCTCAAAAGTGGGCTTCAAGCGATAATTTATAAAAAAAAATAGAGCAATGACATCTCTGATATTAATAAAATTTGGAACTTATGCAAATATTAGTTTTCTATAAGATAATTTGTCAACCACTTCTCAAAAAGATATTATCAAAGATAATATTGTTGAAGCAAACACTGACGGGAACTACCCAGTTAAATATATATTTGGTGTTTCATGCTCCACTGAATTGAATTAGGAAGATTGTTTTTATCCTGTGTGCACCTTCCTGTCAGACTGACATCACCACTCTTCTTCTGAAATGAGAGCTGGTTTTCATAAAAAATCTGAGGTTTCTGGGTTTCATTTAATCTGCACAGGAGTCTTATCCATTTTTTTCCCTAAAAGATTACATGAAATGCATTTACAATGTTGAATTTGCATCCATGGTCAGTGTGAAGCTTGTATAGTTCTTTCTTGATTGTGCAGCATTTGTCTGAATGGTAGGCACTTGATTCCCTAGCTCTTTGCTTCATTTTCCAGTATGCAGCCATTTGACAATTCTTCTAGAAAAGATTGTGGATCCTTTCTAGTTCTATATGGAAGGCTCTCGTGTATTTACATTTTACTACTAAACATTGGTGTTTGAAACTAATACAAGTATGAAAAGATCATCATCATCATCAAAAGCTGTTTCACTAACTAATAGCCACCAGCATTATTCGTTGTTGGCATTGTCATTTGCAGCAGCAGTTCTATCATCATATATTTAGTTAATAAGCCTTTAGATTTCGAGATATTTCCCCAGTCATTGGCATTTGTCCTTGTTTTGGGCCTTTCAGTCCTAGACATGGAACTATTCATTGGATCTTTTTTCTCCTACTTACGCCACTCGTGTTCACTTCAAAATACTGTGCTTGAGCTCATTTTGGTCGTGGATGTTTGGTGATTTCTAATTATTAAAGGTAATTCCTCCCGCATCTGTTATTGCTTTGATTAAAAAAAAAAAAACAAAGGACATACTGGCTTATCATTATGGTTACTTTGGCAGAAAGTGCAATATTATAAATGGAGGATAAGAAGTAAAAATATTAAGCTGAAATAGAATCATGTACATATCAGATGTTTAAGAGTGTATGTAATTCATAACAGCATTTACCTAATCCTTATCAAGGGATATATCACTCTTAAGATGGGGATAAAAAAGACTTGCCAGGGAGAGATACTGTTAATATTGTGTAATATTTTGCCAAGAAGAGAGTATAAAAAACATTTTAGAAAGTATAATTGTCAAATATGACATTAGTTGGTGTTATAACAAATATTTTGGATATGAATGAGAAAATTTGTGTTATACAAAATATTTCAAACATGAACGAGAAAAATGCATGGGCTATACAGATAGTAAGCCTTCAATCGTATGATCAAAGCTATTGCTTGCTTGTGTAGAAATGCTGCTACTAGCTTTTGCCCATAGAGAGAGAGAGAGATCTTAACATGTTTGTCTATCTTTATTTTATTTTTCTTCCCCCCTTTTGTCCAACCTTTCCTAGATGCATGTACTGTGAATACGTTGTCATCTTTTCTGGATGAAAGCTGGCTAATAGCTTTACATTGTTGGTTTTGCAGGGAGTTGAATTAAGGAATGAAGATGTATTGAACCATCCAGCTTCCACTTCAGCTTCTCAACAGAGTGATGTATGTGCCCCACTTATAAATAAACACATCATCATGAACGTAAACCAATGCCCACGAGCAAAGAAGAGGTTGGAATGGCCACAGAGGACCTGCAGTCACATTTTATCTAGCACAATTGGGAAAACACGCCTAACCCTTCTCATAATGACTGTAGTTATGTGTTTTGGGATATGTGTTGCGCTTGGCCATCCACATGAAGTTGGAAGATTCGCTGTTTCTGTTCGAAGATATGTATTCAGGGCCTTGAACTCTAGGCAATTGTAGCTTAACAGTCAAAGGGAGTCCCTATCTATTAATTTGTATTTTATTCTATGTATATATCAAAATGTTGTGATGATGCAAGTGCAGGGTTCATATTCAGAAATGATTGTTAGTTTTGATGTTCTAGAAAGGGTCCCTCTTAACTAGTTCTTGCGATACTGCCAGTTTTACCGTGAATTTGTGTAGCAAATGTTGAATATCATAACAAGCCTGTCAATGGTTGGAGATATGGGCATGACATTGCTTTTTTCCTACGTAGGTGGAATGCAAGAATAATTCAAGTTCTGGATTTTCTTCTTACTTTGCACGGCCGTCTATCTGGTGACTTGTGATTCTCGGTTGCATACACACCATATAATTAGGAATGTCTGTTTCTGCATGACTGTAACAAGTTCGGTTTTATGAATTGATAAGGAATTGCATTAGCTATTCTGTCTCTGTTACTGCCTCTTGCCTGCGTATAACACAGCAAACCCCTCTTTAGGCAAAGAGTGCTTGAAAGAGGACGTAATAATTCTTCGTCCCTCTGAAAACAAGACGTTTTGCCAAGAGTTTAGGAACATTGTTCAGATGATCAGTGAAGCTGTATTCGGTTCAGGGACTCCTCTTTTTTTTCCAAAAACAAATAATAATAATAATTTTATGTTTTTCCCTAGTTGTGAAGAATCAGATCGCCATCAACGATATGCACGCTCCTCTCCTTGTGCGACCTCGGATGATGGGCCTAGCTGGTGTTTAATAATGCTAAACGTTTTGCTGCTATTAGGCACCGATATTCCTCTGGCGAACTTTGATACAGGTGGTATGGTATGTGAATCTTGCCGGGACTGGTTTTGAAATTTTTGATCTTCTCAAACATTAATTGGGCAAGCAAGACAACTTTTATTACCCGAAATTTGCTTAGGATTTGTTAGCCATTGAATTCTTCATCTTTAAGTGTCCATTTTCGGATAATGTGTTGAACGGCGGTTGCATGTTCCCAGTGGGAGGGCAATCTGCCAAGTTGCCATTTCGGCATGTTTTGTGTCAAGGACTGACCTGGTTGTGAGGCTATTGCTAGCTATATAAATCCGAGTCGGTGTTGCTGAACCTGAAAAAAATTCCAAGGTCCGATCATGTTTAAACATGAGCTGGTATGTGTTAAAGCTTTTCTGGTTGAGCAAAAAAGTTGGAAAATGTCTAGCATATCAATCTGCTTACCTGTATTAGTTATCCCAATTCAACCTATCCTGTTGCTCGGTTCGTACAAAATCCAACGTGGGCAAATCCATTCTTGTATCTGATTTTGTGGTTCGTATCTGAGCACTATTTCTGATTGGTCCAGCCGACCTGGTGTTGGATTGGGGATGTGTCTGATTGACTCTAGTTTCAAATGGTCTTAACTTGGAATGAGGAGGACAAGAGTTCTTTCTCAATCAATCCCTTGGCTCCTCATTCTTGGAGAAACAGAGAGACGATTCTTAACCACGTTTTTGCCTTAGCGTGGAACAATGCAATTCTAAC